>JBAMBJ010002601.1:0-134289 GCA_037043495.1 Drosophila recens
TTGAAGCAAACAGTGGAGATCCTCTTGTTTTTCAACAAAACAACGCTCGCATTCATGTTAGCAGAGGAAAAAACGCTTATTAACTGATTGCTCAATCCAAACAGTGAACTGCCTGGCATGTTCCCCGGATGTTAATCCCATTAAAAATGTTTGGAGTACATAAGTAAGACGGGATAACGATGAAAAAACGAAAATTTAACGCTATTGACGAACCTAAGACGGCAACTATGACCGAATGGGGTAAGCTGGATCCCAATCTTTTTAGAAAGTTATACGAATCGATGAAAAATAAATTTTTTTGTATTGCTAAAGGTTGGAGTGATCTCATTGACTATAAAAAAGTTTAATTTCTGCACATAATCCCAAAGAATTGCCAATGAATCAATTTGTTAAATCATTATTGAAAAGTGTCTTATATTTATGAAACGCCCAAATATTGCTTTTTCCTTAATTAATATTATTTGCATAAACTAACCATTCTAAATTCTACTAAAACTTGTTGGTTTTATTGCTAAGAATATTATATAAAAAAACAACTTCGATAAAAAATGTATTTTCTGAAATATTAACAAAAAATGGGGTGTCTTATGATTATGAAACGCACCTTATTATAAGCTAAACAAGACTTAGGATAATTTTTTGAAACCTTTTAGATCTTTCAGCTGAATTGAGTTGTTAAAGAGTATTTTATAGAGCTCCTGGCCAAATCTAGAATACATTTTGCGTAAAGTCAGATAAATAAACGAACTGTGTAGGAACTTTTACATATGCTCCTGTACATAATATGCATACATACATATGTACTCATGTACCTACTTATGTTTTTGTAAGAAAAATAAACCGAATAAGAAAAGCTGACAATGCGAATCCGATACTTACGACCAAAAAGCTTCATCCCTTGACTGTTTTTGACTATTTTTCGTATTTTATTTGATTTTATTTTATTTTTTTTATAAGCCATCAAAGTAAGCCAACAACAATGCAGAAGAGGTACCAGAAAAGAAATCGACAGCTACAGCAACAGCAACAAAAAACTTTAAAGCCAAGCACAAAAAAAATAAATATAAAGAAGGAGAAAAAGAAGAATAAATAAAAGAAAAAAACGAAGGCAGTAATAATAAAATGTATAAAAAAATATCATAAAATGGCAAAAGAAAAAATCTAAATAAATAAGACCTGCTCGATTTTCTTCAAAACTTTTTGCCTTTTACAGCAGTCGAGATGCCAAAGGCAAACGCAACAACGAGAAGAAGAAGAAGAAAAAAGACAAGCAACGTCTTCTTGGTTGTTGTTGTTGTTGTTGTTGTTGTTGTCGGTGTTGTTGTTGTTAGCAAGGCTGCCAGCAGCCAACATCTTTTGGGAGCGAGCGCAAAATTCCTGTCATGGGGCCCAAGTGATGCCACAATCGGCGGCTGCCACCGCCACCGTTGTTGCTGTTGTTGCTTCTGCTTCTGCTGCTGCTGCTGCTGCTGTCGTTGCTGCTGTTGCATTATTCATGTTTGGCAGCCAACCATCGTGCCCCCAACTCTTTGCCGGCGGGGGCAGCAGTCACACAGCACACAGAGCTCTGACTGACGACGACGACGACGACACCACGCCCTCAAACGCCACTTGCACTTGTGTGTGCAAGCGAGATAGACATACAAACACAAATCAGCTGAGAGCGCCGCCATTTGCTGCGTATAAACCACGAGAGAGCGTGCCGTAGCAAGAGAGAGTGCGCCAGTGCTGAGAGCCTGCAAGTGCAAGCGAGAAGCAACACTCGGTGGTTGATTCTGTGCTGTGAGTGGCCGGATTGTGAGAGAGCGGAGCAGAGCCGAAAGAAGACAGAAGAGAGCGAAGAGCGAAGAGGGCAACTGAGTTCGACAGAGAGTTGAGTTGAGTTGAGCTTGTGAGTTCAGTTTGATGCGGGGCACAACACACACAGTAATACGCCGCTACGCTGACTGGTTGTCTGCGCGCAAGTTTCGACTAGATTCGCATCGAATTCGTCGCGTCACGTTCAATTTTTGATTTCGTTCGTTCGTTGCAGCTCAGTTTGAAAACGCGTGGCAGCAACAACAGTCGCCGCTTACAAATCAAAAACAAAAAAAAAACAAAACAAAAAAACCACAACGCGCTGATTCGTCGCATTTTTCCGTTTGTGTTTTTCCATACCAACAACGACAAAAAAAACATTGAATTGAATTTTCGCCGCGGGCGTAACCTTTAACCTCGCTGATTACGAAGACACTTTGCCGCTGCTCTTTTTTGGGTTTATCAGTTATCAGTTTGCTGAATGGCATCGCATTGAATTCGCACAGCTGCGCGACCGTCCAAAGTCACAGTTTTATTTAGTTATAAAAAAAAGACTAAAAACAGAAAGGCGGACATGCCGATAGCTCTCTAATGCCTTATCAGCAGCACGCATCTGCCTGGGCTGCCGTTGGAACAGGAACACACAGAGACTGACCAGAGTGGACCTTCTTCTAAATATACATATGTATGTCTACCACTCAATTTCCAAATTTCCGAGTGCCATTCTCGCGCTGTCTCGTAAATTAATGTCATAAATTAATTTTCGGGGCATCTGGGACTCGTTGTCGTTGACATTGCAACCGTTGTCGTTGTCGTTGTCGTTGTCGGTGTCGTTGTCGTTGTCGGTGCTAGGAATCGGGAGTCGGAGTCGGAGTCCGTGTCGGGGAGTCTTTACTTTACCTGCTGCCGCTAACAAGTCAAGTGTATATGTGTATTCTGTGCATGTGTGCGTGTGTCATCTAATAAAACCCAAATGTTCCTTAAATTACCTTGAAGCTGAAACAAAGAAATAAAATTGAAATAGTGAAATAAAAAATAAATTTAATTCAAAATAAAAAATACATAATATTTGTATATAAGAAAAAGATTCTGCTCGGCCCATCAATTTGGCACACATTAAAAGTTTATTACTACAAAAAAAAAAAGAAAAGATATCTAATAATTTGATCATAAAATGTTCAACCTATAAATCGATGTTCAGTGATGTTGATGTTTAGCAAACTCGCTCGTAAATTGAGTTGTTTGTTGGCATACGAAAGAATTGAGATATAACAAGGAACATCTCCAAGTGTCAAGTGTTCTATATACATACATACATAACATACACACACATATAAATCCAACAATACTAATAAGAATAAATAAATAAAAAAAACGCACAAAAGGGATTACTGGACCAAACAAAAAGCCTTCGCCTTGCGATTAATCGCTGCACAAAACCCAATCAGGATATCATCAACAACAACAACAACAATAATAACATCAGCGACAGCAACAACAACAACAACAACAATAACAGCAGCAACAACAACACATATACATATACATACATACAGACAGACATCATCATCGTTGGAAATAGACCTCGTGTCATTCCAAAAGACGCACATGGGCGTCTGCACCGAGGAGCGCCCTGTGATGCATTGGGTAAGCATCGATACTTTGAGCATCGATACTATGACCCCAAAGATCCCGATTATAAATTAGGAAATTTAACTAAGAAACACATTTAGAACTCAAATTTGAACTAAACAAAACATTCACAGTAAAAAAATTTGTAAAAATGTATACTTACATAAATATTCAAAAAATATTTTATACATCCGCCGGAGAAAGTATTTCTGAAACTTATGCAAAATATTAAACAGTATTAGAAAGGAATGCAAGTTGCCTTCCCAATTTCGAGCCTTAATAAATGTCCTTATAAGCATTATCTTATTTTTGGTTTGAAAGAAAGATTGGGAAAACAAAACTGTGATTTGCAAATAAAAATTGGCTTATTTGATTCGATTATTTCCAAAACACAGTTTTGTTTTGCTTCTTTATCAATTCAAATTCTGGTATTCCTAGAATTATTTGCCAAAATTCTTATCGGAATGGAATACATGGTGCAATTCATGCTCAATACTATAGACAATTTGAGTCAGCATCAGGTCTGTGAGTGCTGATTAATTTGTGATTTATCTCGCGCTCGGGTTACAAATGTTATCAGTGCCAGACCAAAAGCTATACTCCTCCTATTCCATACATCGGAGACAACGAGATCGACAACCACAACGACAACGACAGACATGGTGATAAGAAAAACCCCTTGGGTATATTCGATTTGAATACATTTTTGAGAGCACGACTTTTATTGGTAGCTGTGTTGTTGTCATGAGTCGATAGTTGCCGCGATAGCAGAGATCAGTTGAGTTGAGCTTCTGCTATTGATTCACAGAAAAAAGATATGCCACATTTGAGTTGAGTTACCAACAGTCAACAGCTCAAAGTCAATTTATTTATTTTCTCTTTTTTTTTAATACAATTGACTTCAGGAAATGTTTTATTTGAATTCATGTCAAATAACAACTGACAGACAAAATGCTGTAAATTATGTATACGCCTAGTAAACAGCATGAAAATGACAGAAATGCAACAGTCTCAAATCAATCAATATGTTTTAAGCATAAAATGCTTATTTAAGTTATTGATTACAACAATTAGACAAATATTTTAGAAGAATGGCACCTTTAAATCTAATGAACTCATCTTACTTTATTGATATATATATTAGAAACTTTATACTTACAAAAGGCACGCCAACAAATTTCTACTTCAAGAAATGGAATAATTTTAAATCGGTTTCATCTTGGCCTTACTGAATGGCGCTGGGCAATTCCTCATAAACTTAATACCTACAAAAGCAAATATAAATTCGAACTAGGGTTCACTAATGAACTTTACAATTAAAAAACTATTTGATAAATAACTTGATCTTTGCTTAGTTTAACTACGCAAATTATAACTAATTTCTGCAAGCCTATATCAATATGAATTTCAAATTGAGAAACTAAGAAAGCAATTAAAAGGAGACTATGAAGAAAAATCAAAATAAGAAATTTCAAAGAAGTATCTCTTTCAGTTTCGTACAAATTATTTTGCATTACGTGTATTAAGTTGCCCAGTTTTGTATTTTGTAGTTGAGTTTTGGACTGATTGCAAGCAAATCAAGCCATCATGTTGCACAAAAAAGTTGCCATAAATATAAAATGTGGATATACAATATGTTATCTTGTCAGTTGGGATTCGGTGAAGTTAGCTGTTGGCTGTAATGGCAATGGCCAGAAAACAGATGCCAGATGCTGAAATATCTAACAAATATGGCTGACTGGCAGAAATGTGTGCGCACGAATTCGAATTCAGTAGCATTGCTTTATTTTATGGCCTGGACTTGGAACTGTTGTGCCCCCAAAGGTAATTGCATGTTCCCAAAACAGAGACAACAAAATGGTTGTAAATTTCAACAGGCAAGCGCAAAATCTTAGCGAGAAAAATACGCAATGTACAAATCTGAAGTTTCTGATTTTATGTTTATTTTCGGCTGCTTTTTTCGTTTTTGTTTTGTTGGGAAAAACCTGTCATCCTTATAACTTACACGGCAAACAGTTGAAATCTATTTTCAACTAATTAATCAAAAATAAGCAAACTGGAGCATCGATGATACGTAGCGAATCCTATATATATAAATATATATGTATGTATATATATTTATAACTATATATTAAATCTTCACTGCAATGTGCGACAAGATGTCTGTGCTCCGTTTCATACTCGAAATAATATTGTACTCGTACTCATATTATATGGTCTGTGCTATCTCTTATTTTTCAATGAATGTCTGGGGGAATTTTTGAATCTGTCGTTTGTTGCTTGGGTTTCCCTCACATGTTCACGGTCTTCAAATGTCGCGCAACGTTTTCGTTGTCGTTTTCGTGGAAAAACGCACAAAGTTTCGTTCTTAATTGAAATTAACTTTAGCTGCGCTGCCATTGAAAATTTTATGCATCATTTGTATTCAGGCTCATCCTTTGAAATTTGTGAAAAATTTCAGAGCTGAATGACACCGAAATGAGCCGTCTCCCTCTCGAGCTTCATTTACGGACTTTCCATTTAAACTCGCTTCGAAACTGTCTAAGAGTATCAACTGAACATAACTATAATGACTCCGACAAAAAATAATAAATTTAACTAATAAGTTTAGTTAGGAAAGCAAAACCAGAAAGTATGTAACTAAAAAACTAAAAGTGGGATTAAAAAACTCAAATTGTTATTAGAAACTTCGAATTAGCAAAAAATAATGGGGATGAAAAAGTCAAAATGAGAAAAATTTGATCACAAATGGAATGATTTTTCATAGCAATTCAACCTTAAGGCCTTTTTCTAATTCTGTTTTATATTTTAACTAAATTTTAGAAAACTCTTTTAAGTATTGCATAATTGCCCCATTTTTTAAAAAAATCCTGTATCGTTTCTTGGTCATCGAATTTTAGTAGAGACATTAGACAGTTGTCAATCCTATCAAATATGAATTGTTTCCTTTCTGACCGTTTTCCGGCGTGCAATTGAATTAATCTGATATCTTTCTCATCTTGTGTCTTCATAAAAGCATCTACTAAAATTATATATTTCTACACGATTTCTGTCACAATGCAATAAAAATGTTTATAACTATTTAATAGAATCAAAATCAAACTTTTGCCAATAATATTGAAAATACTGTTCATCATTTTTGTACTTACCTTATTTATGCTTACCTTATTTTCCAATCCGATTTTATTTTTCCATTAAATTTCATTAATTTATTATTTTTATTATTATAATTTTTACAAACATATTTGGATATTTTTAAAAGTACCAATATGACAATGCTTTCCGTGTGTTTTTCTGAATTTACAGCAGCAGAGCGCAAGATTTCTTGGGCCCGGCGCAAGGGAGAAAAGTCCAACACCACCTGTAGCACATCAAGGGAGCAATCAATGTGGCAGTGCTGCAGGTGCAAATAATAATCATCCATTGTTTCGCACATGCTCCACATCATCCTCGTGTCCAGATATTTGTGATCACAGTACAAAGCCATTTGGCAATGCATACGGCAGCGAGTCATACAGAAGGTACAACAATTTACATCTCTTTCTCCTCATCATTTTATTTGTTTTACTAAAACTGTCTTTTTTAATTGAATTAGCTATGAGACCGCCGATCGCGCTACATTCGAGGACTCGGCGGCAAAATTCTCAATTAGCCGAAGTCGCACGGATTGCACGGAGGTCAGCGACGAGACCACATCGGGCATATCATTCAAGACGGAGCCCTTCGGACCACCCAGCAGTCCCGAGTCCACCAACGATAGCAAAGTAACCCGCAATCCAGACGATTGCGCTGGCTGTGGCCGACAAATACAGGTAGGACTCCAATTCTAATTGCTTCATACAGTTGCCGACGGTGACAAAAATAAATAAAAATCTTATAGTTATGAGAAATTTTCGAAGATTTAGTCTGACTTTAAACTGTGTCTTTCTAACGATTATAATATCGATTGAATTTTCAAAAATATCAATAGATTAACAAATTTTTCAAAACAGATTTGTATATCTTTTTCGTATAAAATGTGGAGGAGGCGTGGCATAGAAACGATCAGTTAAAAACTCAAACATTCGTATGAAAAACTTCATTGTTTTTTTAAATATCTCAAAAATTCAAAAATTCAACCTCTGGTATTGAAAACTTTGTTGATTTTTTAAATATCTCAATCAAACTCACAGAATATTCATTTCCAATTGTATTATACGATCTGGTCAACTTTGAATTATATCGACCCACTATATTATATAGCTGTCATAGTAACAATTCTCAAGATATCTCAACTAAACTCAAAAATTATGTATCCTGTTAGCCGATATATACTGTCAAAATTTTGTAAAAATTGTAGAACTATATTATATATCTGTCATAGTAACAATCAGTTAAAATTCAATTGCTTGTATGAAAAACTTTCCCCTTTTCAAAAGATCTCATTCAAACTCACTGAATATGTATGTACTTGGTGTTGTCTTTGACAACCTTAGAGTCTTACAACGATATCATATGGCTGCCAAAGTAAAAATATGTAGAAAACTAATGGAATTCCATGTTTATTATATTTTAAACTCTACACAACAATTTTTTAATAACAATAATAATAATAATGATAGTAATAATAATAATAATAATAATTGTAAACGGATGTGTCATTTATTGTTTGTTTTGGAATGTGGTTCTGACTCTGTATTGCAGGATCGCTTCTACCTCTCCGCTGTGGAAAAACGCTGGCACGCCAGCTGCTTGCAGTGTTATGCATGTCGGCAGCCTCTGGAACGGGAATCCTCATGTTACTCACGTGATGGCAACATTTATTGCAAAAACGATTATTATAGGTAAGTCTTAGTACTTAAGTCCGGAGAGTGCCAATTCCACTCTGACTCTAATGTGATGGTTGTAGCTGTTTGGGCTTCTGGGAATGGCATCGACCAGGGACAGGGCGGAGAAGGGCAGAAAAGGGGGGAAAGGGCAGAGAAGGGTGAAAGGGGTCTGATGAATCAGATAAAGCCTTGAACTGCATGCCAAGACATTGACTAGAAAATGATTTCCAAACACGCAAATGAAAAATATTTATGCATGCATTGTTTTGCACCACTGTGCGAAGGCTATGATACGAATAGTCGCTGGCAAGAAGCAGACCGAGACCGCAGAAACTGAAACAGAGACAGAAGACAGAGACAGAGACAGAAGACACCGCAGTGCTTCATCCTTCTTCTGCATTCACCACCTCCACCTCCACTTCAATCCGCCACTGGTTGAATGGGCCTGCGTGTGTTCTGCTCTTTGCATTCCCAATCCGCGGTGTTTCTCAAGAACGCGACTCGAGAATCGAGAATCGCGACTTGCGACTTCAGCGCTCGCTCACCTCGGCGCACGCTAGATTCGGTTGCACCCAAGCTGCACTTGCAACTGGCAGTGGCAGTCACACAACCAGTGTCCCCAGATCGTCTAAAGTAGCTAAATTGATCAACAAAGCTAGCAAGAAAAAGCTAAAAACCAAAAATAAAAGTAATTATTTTATTTAATACGTTTTTTAATACGAAAAAGCAGAATATATTTTCACAAAAACGATAGTATCTCGTCAATATGAACAATTTCATCGACGGAATATAATACAATAGTCATATACAATCTTAAATATCATTTAACCTTTTTAAGCGCACTCTTTGTCTTTCAAATTCGTAATAACGAGATGAAGTTTGCTGAAAATCTTATCAATCTAACCAACGAATTTTGCCATAACACAACGTTATCTGTTAATTATTTTTCTTATTAAAGTGTTTTAGATTGGCCGTAGTATATTTTCATATTGGTATTCTTCAGGAATCTACAGTAATTTGTCCTTTTAAAAAATAATGATTATATTAAAAAAGATTTTAAATAGCCAGTTTTTTGCTAGTAGCAAATCCATATTTTTCCAACATTGCACCTAAAATACTGTTAGGTCTAGCTACTTAATAGCCAAAATGTTAACACTTCTCAGCAAACCGAAAAACCTCGACGTAGCCACCAGTCACTTTGAGGTTGACACTCTGCGCTTGGGTGGGTGACGCTGCCATCAGTTGTTCAGTTCTTCGGTTTCCCGGTTGCTGAGTTGCTCAGTTGCTCAGTTGCTCAGTTTCTCAGTTGTTGTGGCCTCCACTTGGTGGCTGCACTGGAAGTGCAATGCAATTTCACGCGCCGCACCAACATGCAGCAAACACGCGAGCTGCAGAAACACAACAAAATGAAAACTCGTTATAATTATGCCAAATTTCACACATACACACTCATTCCGAGATTTGTTTACACCCAGAGAAAAAATAATAAATACATTCATGTTTGTTATTATAATTTAATGTATATTACAATTAATTCTAGGTTTCAACAAAAGTTTTTAGTCAGCGCAATAAGGGCTTCAGGCTTTGAGGCATTTTGTTGAGAGTGCTTTATAGTAGTATTTATTTACATTTTATATACATACGTGACAATCATAGTTGTTTTTTAATATTACATTTAAACAGACAACGTTTTAAGATTGCATATTAAAAATTTGGTTTTGGTGTGAGCACCACCTAAATAAAATCATAATTAAACGTTAAACTTGATATATGGGCATTTCTCCAGAAATGTCAACCAAGCCTAAAAACGAAAAATTGCTCAAAAACTCACATTTTGTGCAATTATGTTCCAAAAATGTGTTCAAGTTATTTATTTAAGCAATATACGCTAGAAGAAATTCAATAGGATGAACATATAGATTCTACATTGGAATAAATTCACTTTTTCCATATTTATGTCCATTTTCTTAAAAATTGATTTTTAAAATGGACCGTTTGTATTTTTTCGATTACACTAAGAAAAATAGTAAGATTGTATCATAAACCATTTTAATACATAGAAATATATTGAAAGTTTAATTTAAAACAATTTTTTCGAGCTGTTTCGATATATTATTTAAAAAAAGAGAGACAGAAACAACAGAAATATTTTGTGGAAAAAAATGTCACGTGCGACATGTCGCATGCGACAGTGACTCAAATTACATTTAAAAAAAAACTACTTGATATTTTTAAATCAAACAAAAAGCATTTTTTAGATAAATGAATACATTACATTTCAAAATAAATAGCATCAAAATATACGTTCACGTTTTGCCGAAATCAATGCTAGAGCTGGTCGCCGAAAAAACGACTTCTATCTGAGTCGCGTGCGAATGCCTTAGTTTTTTTAAATAATTTGGAAAACGAACAATTTCCCAAAATCCACTTTACCACCAATTATAGTGCTAATCAATACCTATAAGTTTCTCCTTTTGTTTTAACAAAATAATGTTATGGCATATGTTTTATTTCACTTTGAATGCGTACGAATGTCGCATTCGACATGGGAGAATTACCCATATATAATATAAATATGGTTCAACCAGACTGAAGAAATACTAAAAATTTAATGCAGTCATTAATAATTTAGCGTCAAATCATATTAATTTAAAATACTCTCAATATTAATTATAATCCGTACTTAATGAAAGTGCAAATTTCTTATAATGAGCAATAAAAATTCGCTGAACATGTACAAATAAATATTTTATAAGTGACAAAAGATTCAGGAATCAAATTAAAGTGTAGATTTACTGTAATTAAGTAAGAAAATACGAGCTCACAACTCAGAAACAGTTCACAGCAAATTCGTACAGAACAAAAACATTTTTAAATGTTTTACTTACTTAGAATTCTCAAATGGTTCTTGCTTTTCTGCTATAAGGTTGAGCTTGATGGGCACTAGAAAATTACGACTATACCTAACAGGATTTTAAAATATGTGGCAGATCCCTGACTATACTGGTCTATTACTTACTTGATTTCTTTCGCTCAGTGTGCACATTTTCAGAGATTTTTACATCAAGGTGTACACAAGCATTTCTTTCAATTGTGCACAACAACGCCTACAATTTGTTAGGGAACTGCTCGAGCGGCAATTAAAGCTCCAACTGCCGTTTGTCAGTTGCAAGTTGCAAGTTGTAAGTTGCAAGTTGCCGACTGCTGAATGAGTCAAAAAGATTTTCCAGCAGCAGCCATCGTGCAACACCTGCCCTGTAACTGCGTAAATCAAAAACTTTATCATTCATGCGGCCCCGAAAAGAGAAGAGAGACAGCACAAGAAATAGAGAAAAAAGGAAAATACATGAAATTTCAACAATATTTACAGTGTACACTCTACACCATCCAACATGCAACATACAACGTACAACAACACAAGCAACACACACAGTATACACTCTACACCATAAATCCAAAGCAAGTCACGCTCGTCACTCGTATTTCCTCTCAAATGATTCTTGTGACATTTATTACCGCTCCATATTTCAAAATACGCAGTCACCGAGTCCCGAGTCACCGAGTCGGAGATCGCAGATCCGAATCGGAGACGGAGTCGGGGTCGGAATCGGAGCGCAGTTGCGCACAGTGGAAAAAACGGCCAGATTAGCTTATATTAGTATTTTTTAAAGTAACAAAGATATCGTCCGTTAATGTTTTATTTTAGCTATCAATGTTTTTTAAACGGTTTAGTAAGAGTAAAGGGGTGTAAAATATTATTCTGAATCAAATTCTGGTTAACAAATCGGGCTCAGCACACACATAAAATCTAATAAATTAATTAATAATAAAGAAACTTACAAGAAGTCGCAGAATTAACAGATACAAGATTTAGACAGAACATTTTTGGATATTAGAAAATATTTAAAACGTATTAAAAACGTAATAAGTTGTTTAATGTATTGGTAATCGAATAGATTAACATTTCAAACAAATTTTAAATAACATGATAAAAGCTGCACATAAGTATAGAATCGCATTGTCTTGTTAAATTTTGATACATTATGAAACTAAAAAAAAATTGTTTTTTCCCAAGCAACTTTTAAAATAGAAAATAGATTATGGTTTCTATTCTTTTTTCATCAGCGTAAGTCCAGAATTGGGAATTTTTTTTGAATATAAGCTTATTTAGCCCACTGTGCTTGCAATGATGCTGCATGCAGCCTGTTTCAATGTCTTCTGATCCCCTCTGTGGCAAGCGGCGCAGCCGCTTCGCTCTGCTTCGGCACACACACCAACACACACACACACACACATACACACAAAGCCTTGGGTCGATCTGTCAGGTTTGGGGGCATGGGGATGCGCTTGGCGGCGGCCATGTCATGTCATATAACATACCATACAGAGAGGGAGAGAGTCCAATCCACAATCCATTCCGCCGTAATGTTTCATTACGTTTCATTCCGTCGGCTTTTGCTCGCCTGCTTTTTAGCTACTGGGTATTATCAATCAAATCGGTACCCCCTGAACTTCCCCCCCTGCTGCTCCATTCTCCTCCCCCCCTTCGCACAATGACAACGACATTCTTTGTTGATTTATATAGCTGATGTCAAATATGACAACGCCAAGTCGACAAAATTGGAGGATGGGAGGGCGGAGGCACGAGGGGCATTTGGGGGCAGGCAAAATTTATGCCCTATGCACCGTTAACTCTCCACGGAAAATCTTGTGGGTGTTTGACGACCCAATGAAAAAGTATGAATGCATCGTTGCAATAAATTCATGTTTTGTTAAATTTGAGAAAACAAGACATTTTTCACTTAAGAATCACATATAAAATATTATATATCAAATGAAACTTAACATGTGTTTTCTCAGCATATTCATAAATACTCATACAAGATATAAAATATCATATATTCAATATTAAACATGAAACGTACAAGATAAAATATAAATATAAACATATCAAATGTAGCAAATTTCACTAGATATATCTATTTTCTCAGCAAATTCATAAATACTCATTAATATACTCAAAGCATATTTAAATCATGTGGAAATCAATATCAAATTTAATTTGAGCACATTTACATATGTTAAAAGCCCCGTACTTTAACTATTAGCAAGTTGTCTTTAATTAGACTTTGACTTCTATCAAAGGTATTAGCGTTTATTTATTGCCAGCTTATTGGAAAATATGAATGTATATCAAAGAAACTGTTTGTTTCGCATTTTCCATAGAATCTCTACACGTGTGCGGTCAGCGCAGGTCAAACTGTAATTAATTCAAAATAATTACACACACACACAGACATTTCAGTTAAAGCCAAATGTGCCTGATAATTTTGTTTACAATTACAGAACGACAACAAAGTTTTCAGCTATTCACTTTAAAGCAGACCAAAGACAGCTTTAAATTTACTATTTATCCAAAGAACTTCATTAACATATTAAATAATTGTACTTATAAATATATAAATGTAATGCAAAGAAAATACATTTTTTGAGTATTAAATATTTGATTTTTAATGAATAAGTTAAAAGTAAAATTAATTTTACGAAGATATAATAAAATATCTAATACGAGGGGTCTAACAGAAGTTCGGTAAGTTAGCGACTTTTAAATCGTTTTTCAAAATTCCAAAAGTCTCAAAACTGTCGCAATACTTTTACGAGGTTATATTAAAAATCTTGGACAAATCGGTTGAAATGGAGACTAAAAAATGCAAATTAGCTGAAGGTACCTCAGATGAAATTCTACTACCAATGCAAACAGAAATTCACTATAGCCTTTTATTCGGTTTTCCACTCAAACTGAAGACCGTACAAATATTTGATGAATGTCAAAATATCTATAGAACGATTGCACCATCTCTGAAGACTATTTCAAAATGTTTTCAAAGATTCCAGACAGGACATTTTTCTGTAAAGGACGATCCCCGAGAAGGTCGACCAAAATTTTCGAGGGACGAAAGAAATGTGGCCCTAGTTAGAACAAAACTTGCCGAACACCCTCGATCTACCCAGGAAATGGTTGCTAGTGAAATGGACTTGAATGCCATAGCCATATCTCGCATATTGCATCAAGATCTGGTGTATACGAAGAAGTTTGCGCGATGGGTTTCACGCATTTTTAATGAGGTCCAAAAAGACGCTCAGGTGCATTTTGCTCAATATCCTTTGAATAAATTTGAAAATTTGAAGTCTAGCAACTTTAATAAATTTGTTACTGATGCCAAAGCTTGGCTTAATAAATACGAACCGAAAGCCAAACAGTAGTCCATGGTATGGAGCTCCAAAGTAGCCAACCCACCTATAAAAAAGCTTTAAAAGCAAGATTTTAAAGACTGTTTTCAGAAGTGAATTTTTAGGCTTAAGAAATGCATTGAAATCAATGGCGATTATGTAGAGAAGATAAAAAAAGACGACGATTCAGGATAAATAAAAAAAAAAATTTCCTAATTTTTTTTCCGGTCAACTTACCGAACTTTTGTTAGACCCCACGTATATAGCAAAAATATCTTGTTTTAGTTGGTGCAAAAAAGTTCAAATAAAAAAAAAATATATTCAACATTTTAAGCACCTTAAATTTTTGACTTTCATTAGTTTTTCTTAATAAACAGAAGATTCATATACATATTTACTATAACTATCTTAGTTGGTGTTGCTAAAAAATCCACTTCAAGTTCAAAATATATTCAAAAGTTCTACTTCAAGTTGTTGCAACATAATAAAAATTATTTTAAACACCTTGCACTTTTGCACTACGTGTTATTTCTTGTAATTTTCAATTGAATGGCCTTCAGTTGCCTTCAGTTGGATATAAGTAAGCCCAGGCAACAAGAAGCCAAAGTCTTAGCCATACTCGTGCTTGCAAATACAACAAATTTGTGGCATGCAATAAGCGGACTTTGATGGCAATAAACTTAACTTAAAACAAAGCATCTGATAAGCCTTAAAACACATGTCACATCGGCTACCGCAACTGGCGATTCGACTAACGACTGGCGACTCGTTCGACCAGCTTAGATACGAGTATTCGTTATTCGATATTCAGTTTGAGTGTATTCAGTTTTTTTGTCGCACTAATCTGGCCATCAAAACATATGTTCACCACCGCCGATATTGCGGTGTTAACTATGCTCTGTCTTTCTTTCCCCTTTGCCCGACCTCTCTCTCTCTCTCGCGCCGCTCTCTTTGAACCTGGTCATAATTTTGTTGCTTAGATTTTAAGCTCGCAAAGCAAATAATTGGATTTTAGTGGATTACTCGATTCGGACATGAGAGAGACCGAGCTGAAAGCCGGCATCGAGACTTTCGATGCCAGCTGTCGCTAAGTTGCAGTTGCACTTGGCTATTGGCTGTTAGCCACAGAATAACGCCTCGTGTTATTAGCAAAGTAGTGAAAAGGGTACAGAGCCTATTGGATTAACAATTAAGAACATCTAAATATTTCTCAGTGACTGTAAAGAAATCTAATTTGGTGACAATAATAAATTTAGTTTTAGAAGTTTGCCTTTGATTTTCTATTATTTAATATTTCAAATATTTAATACATTACGTTTTAATTATTTATCTGAAAATATTGTTAAGATCTGAAGAAAAGGGTATCAAAATGTTGAAATGGCGAAAAGAATAAGGGGGGAAATTTAAGGAAATTTATTTCTTAATTTCTTAATATTTCTTTTAATACTGCGCATCTAATAGTCGATCAGCTCGAATGTTCTTACATGGAGTTAGCTTAAGTCGGCACAGCTCGTTGACACTTTACAATCATGGAAATGGAAATGTACCTGTTTCGCTCCGCGATTCTTGTTTCTCTGCCAGGTGAGGCAACAGCAGAAACAGAAATAATAAAAATTGTTAGCTGTCACCTTGTTTCTGCATATTTTGTGGCCATCCTGCAGCGACAACGTCATAAAAGTCTCAGCCAGACGAGTCCAGTCCCAGTCCAAGTCCAGTTCAAGAGCCCAGTCTGTAGCTCATCCCGACTGAACTCAACTGTTATCTATCAAGATGATGTTGTACTGATGGCATAGCGGATAAGCCTGGGGAGCATCTGCGTCTCTTTATCGGCTCAGCATCTGAAACATTCTCACACACTTCTTCTTGGGGCTTCTTGTTCAGCGTCCATAAAGCGCCAGAGAATGTCATAATTTGTACACAGACAAAAAAATTCATCAAAAAATGGAAGTTTATAATTCTTCATTTTGGAATGCATTTCTTAAGTATGTATTTTGAATATTATTGTTATTATTAACACAATAAGCGAGTTAAATGCCAACCACACAGCATTGTAATAGAAAATAAAAAGCTCAAAATATTTACTTTCACTGAAAAAAATCCCAGAAAGCTCCGATAGGCAAAATATTTGCAGAGAAGTAATTAAAAAACCGTGTTTTAATCAGTATTTTGTACTTAAGAGAATCCGGGATTAGCGAAGCCTACATTTTGTTCAGTGTATGTAGCGTCCAAAGTCGATGTCAGAATTGTTGTCTTCATTCATGAGGCAGCTACAAGAAGTAAGGAAAATTGCTGATTGGCTTCGTTATCAGAGCGAACTGCGAGCCCAAAAAGTAACAGAGAAAATCATAAAAAAAAATAAGGAAAAATAAAAAATAAAAAAATAAAATGAACATAAAAATAAAGAATGAGATGCGTTCGTTCGTCTTAGCTGCGAAATGTCTTAATCAGCGACTAGATAAACGCTCTCCACAGTCTTTGGTTCAACGCGGGAAGCGGGAGAGCGAAGAGGGGAACGGGGAATAGCGGAAAGGGAAAGGTCATGGGGTGACCAAAGAGACAGAAGCGGAAAAGGGGATAAAGTTTGGCATAAGATGTTTACAGTTTGGAAAGTCAGCCAAGCGCGTCCATTTAATTGTGGCCAAGATACTCGAGCACCAAATTTATGGCCAGCCTGAAATCGCGCGTTATGCAATAAAATAATTTCTCGATGCTCAAAGAAGCGCGCACCATGCGAAAAAATGAAGAAAAAGATTTATAGAAAATGTACAGAATTCATTAAGTAAACAGAGAAAAACACCAACAAGAAAAGAAGAAAATATGAAGAGATAGAAAAACAGGAGAAGCAGCCGTAGACGGCTTGAAAAAGCCGAACAGCTTAACGATTCTATCTCACGACGTTTTTTTATGTTCTAGCCACTGGCCACCCCCCACTTGGCCAACCTCCTCTACCCACTCTGCCCTCTCCATTCTCCACTCACCCCTTTGCCACATTTTAAACTTAAAAAAACAAAAAAAAATAAAAAACAGGCACTTTACTTCGTGGCGTCATCAAAAACTTGAGCAATGTTGCGGCGTGAATGAGAGACAAGAGAGACAGAGAGAGAGAGAGAATGAGAGAGAGAAAAGAGGCAGAGAAAAAAGCGCAGTATTTATTTTTTATGAGCACTTGTCAGCGATCCCATGTAGCGCCATCGTCAGCACCCAGCATCGGGGCAAAAAACACGGTTAAAAACAGCATACAATGGCTGAGAGCAGCAAAATTTGTGATCAGAATTAATAAGCTTAGATAAATATTATCACCAGCAAAAAAGATCATGTAGCATTTACGATAAGTGAAATGTGCCACAGTATCAGATACAGTCAGGTAAATTCCAAAAATCTCTAGTTTCATTTAATAAAAATTGTAATTTAAATATCTCAGCATTCTTTCTAGTATGCATAGCAATTTATTTTTTATTGCTCTGCTTAAAAGATTTCAATCTATATACATTATTAATTTGGACTACATCTTTCACTTGACCACCTGAGCCTAGAATTTATTCCACTGTAAGCCACGTTAAGTTGTGTTGTTGTTGTTGTCGTTGCATTCAAGACGTTTACCTAAGCCACATTGCAGGTCACTTGCTCGCTTCGCTGGTCAATGGCTAAACCTTTTGAGGCCCAGTCTCCCTACGCCTGGACACTTGGCCAAAACAAATATAAAAACTACTCAGAGCGCGATAATTAAAATGTTTAATGGGCATCTTTAAAAATCATTTTACGCCGAATTTATGCGAGGCCGACATCGACACTTAAGAGCCGAAAGTAAGAAAAGAAATAAGAGAAGCGGTCGCCACAGGCAGTCAAAGATACCAAAGGGCCGTAACTAACTAACAATGGGGCGCTAATCTAATCAGCTCAACTATAAAATGAAAATAAAACAAAATTATACATGCAATTTCAGTGAGCATGAGATTCTTGGAAGCCGGAAGAGTCCTATTAAAGAACGTTTATAAATTCAAATGTTAATTCAAATCTAAAACTATTAAAAAGCGATACATACAAACAAACTTAGTAACTCATAAAAATTATAAAAACAACGAAAGAAACTGAGAATAAAATTTAAGCTGACCAAAATATAGATGAATAAAAAATTATACATAAATAAGGAAATTCAAAAAAGTGAAAAATCTGTTAATTCAATATTTTAATAATATTTGGGTTTTTAGTACTATTTTGGTCTAAATTCTTATTGGACTTCCCACTATGGAATTCTGGCTGAATAATCACGAAGATCATCAGTAGTTTAGTTGGAAATTGAATGTTGAAACAATGCGGCTTATGGTCTAATCGCCTGCCACATGCGGACAAAACTTATTTGTGAACAAATAACCCGAAAAGACAGCAATACAAACTAATTTTCCAGCGCATTTAACATGTAAGGAAATAAAAAAAAACTTGTCGCACTGCATTTTCAGGATCCGAGCCATAACAAAACCAAAACACGACACTACACACTCTCCACTAAAAAATAGAAATCAAAATACAAATACAACAAAAAATGCAAATAATTATTGTATATGTTTAGGCAGAGGCAACCCATGAACAACCCATGAATCGGAACCGAATTATCACCATGGGACGTCGGAGTCTCGGAGTCTTTTTAGCCTTGTTCTCGTTCTCGTTCTCATTGAGCTCTCACGAAATCCCGTCATCGAAATCTATATGTATTTATTTATATTTGTTTTTTTTTTTTTTGCATTTTGCAACTGCGAACGGGGTGGCGTCTGGGAAATCCGTTGCTGTTGTTGGTTGCTGTTGCATGTATAGTTGTATGTAATCGGAAGAGCCGAACGGACTCAGCGGGCGGCACTTGAAACTTCAACGCCGGGCGCGAACCCAAAACGCAATCCCTCAATGCATTACAAATGCTCTCACGTTACAGAACACGACCAACCAGTGTTGCCCTCTTTTTCGACAAGCAACCAAAAATTTCCTTTTAGTGGAAAGAATCAAATATTTTCAAAAAAGTATGATAAAAGGCTTTTTCCATAACTATCTACATACAGTGAACCACAGCATAAATTTGTCAAATTTGCGTATAATAAAGATGTTTTGATGCGGTTTTCTTATATTAATCTTTTATTCACTTAAATCCCGTTCTAATGATACCAAAATTTCTTTAACCCATTAAGTACCCATCGAAAATTTTGAATTTGAAAAAAAAGTCAATTTTTAAACTTTTTCCCTCGATTTTTTCCAAAAAATATTTTGATGCAGAAAAATTCTTCAAACAATTCTAAGAGTGACTGCAAAAAAATGTTTCAAAAATATTTTTGCTAGTATTTTTTATAATTTTTTGATTTCGGTTACTCTGCTCGAAATCTGAAATATGTGACATTTCAAAAACACCGACAATTTGTTCGAATTTTGTAAAAGTAAATTCTCATATTCATATTCTCATTCTAAAGAGATTTTTATAGGACACGTGCATTACAATATTGTTTATTAGTATTAAATATTACACGCTATCATCTTAAATCATATCACAAATGTGGAGTTCAAGTAATTTTTAAGATTTGTGGGCATTGACTTTTTTTATATTTTAAAAAGCCAGATTTAGCGGGAAAATAGCTGTTTTCGCAACACTGGCAACACTCATACCCCAGCAACTGGTGCAGCCACCGGTAACCGGTAACCAGTGGCCCTTTTTGCTTCCCCTGCAGTAGCAACAACAACAGCAACAAAAACAACAACAACAGCAATAAGTACAAAAACATTCTCGCCACACGTCGGTTTACACTTCAGCGTGCATACCGCCGTAGCCTCTCTCTCTCCGTATGAGTTTCCGCCCCTCCAAACAGCGGCCTCTATTCAAGTTTTTGATGCAACTCAAGCAGCAGCAGGAGCAGCAACATCCCATCGAGCCGTCCATGGAGTGGCCGCCAGAGTGGCCCAAGTGGAAACGCCGCGCGCCACTTAACCACGATTTCGATGTCTGTTATCAGTCCCGTCTAAGTTGCAAGTTCCCAATCCCAATCCCTCCACCCTCTATTCTTCTCCACTCTGCCCTCCCATCGAACTTATCTATTGGCGTAATCAGAGGCCAAACAAAATCTTGACTCTTTACTGTTTTTGCCGTGCGGAGCAACAATAAAAATATGTGTACACACTGAAAAAGAAATTCTGATGTTGCTTTAGAAAAGAAGTTTCCTATAAATTTGGTGTTTTGTCTTCTTTATCTTTTTCTGAAAAGCATAGTTTTGTACCCGTAACAATCGAAAACTGTTTTCCAATAACCAAAATTTGTTTTCTTAATTGTTTTCCAATTTTCATACAGATATATGAACATATGTCAGAAAAATGACACAAAATCTCTAAACTCAAGAATTATTTTTAAAAATAAATTTTCCATATCAACTTATGCATGTTTCAGAAATTCCATTTCTTTAAGTTTACTTATTAGTATAATTTTTTTCATTTCCGTATTTTTAAAAGAGGCTTATAAATTATATATCTTAAAATTCTTTTATAAAGTTAATTTCTTTAATAGCTTTACTTTTCTCAAATATCATATCGAATTTCAAAAATAGCGGGTAATAAATAAAATTTTAAAAAATCAAATTTACAAATGAGAATATATTTTTTTTTAATTACATTTTACAAGAAGTTAAAGAATTATCCAAAATATTTCAACTGAACAAGGGAAATAAGTAAAACAGAGCATTAAACTTGTGGGTGATGAATTTGTCTGAGTGTAAGCAGACCAGAGCAGACCAGGCCAGGCCAGGCCAGAGACATGGCTATCATGTGAGATGCATCTGCAGCTGCTGCTGATGCTCATATGTGTCATAGCTTCGCACGCTTCAAGTGGGCAACGCCTCCGAAACAAGTGCAGGACAACAACAACAGCAAGAAGAACAACAACAATAGAAGCAACAACAAGAACAACAACACACTGAACGATGCGGTTAACCAAGGCAGTCAACCGTGTCGGGTTTTCGTTTTGGGATCGGTTCGGATCTGTGTCGGTTTTGGGTCGTGTCGGGATTGATGTACGCCTTGTGGTGGGAAATAGTCGACACTGGGCAACAGTCAGAAGCCAAAACAGCGACAGCAACAACGACAACAACAGCAACAACGACAACAACACATCATACATAGAGCTGACGTTCCGATTCTGACTCCGACTCTGACTCTGACTCTGAGTCTGGAGCTGGATGCTGTTGCTGGAAGTAAGAAAGTTGGGAGCACAAAATAACTACATACTCATATTCAGATTCGTATTCGTATTCGTACACTCTGTGAGAGTATCAGATTTCGGAGCGCTCGAAAAACATAATCATATATTAGGCGTTGTCACTTTGACATTTCGCCTGCTCTTTTACATGGCAATAATCATAATTCATTTTTCTCTCTCTCTTTCGTTCGCTCGCGCTCTCGTCGCGCTCTCACCCCAAAAAAGGAGGCGTGGCTGGTTGAAGGGGGGGCTGGGGAAGACGGGCGCTCTCAGAATGAAATAAAGTGCCACGACGAAATGAAGGTATCGCCTGGTGTAGTCTGAAACAGTTTTATGAGTTGGTAGCAGGCACGGCGTCGTTGTCGCCGTCGTCGTCGCAGCCACCGTTGCACAGTGGGAAAAATGATCAGATTTGCTTATAATTATTAAAATTTGCGAGCCTCAATTGAGGTGATTTTATCTAAAATACATATCAAGTCGAACTTCCCTAACTCGAATCACCATTATCCACGAAAAAAGTTCGAGTTAGGGAGACTTCGAGTTAGGGAATTTTTTGTTTTTAGTTTTTTAAATGAAACTACAATTTCATTCATTTATAAATACATATAAAATTGCAAACTTTTCTTGTTATTTTCAACAACAAAAATTTCATTTTGTTCAAGACCTGTCGATATTCTCAAAAATAGGTTTTATCATTCTTTTCCTGTATCCAGAAGACGTTCCCGAATCAAATGACATAATTAATTTTCCATTTTTTAATATAATTTAAACTGGTCCACTTTTTAATATCTTAACAAATAAGTTTAAAAATTTCTTAAAGAGATAAAAATTTTCATATCTAAACTACCCGTTAACAAAAGCATAAAGCAGAAAAGAAAAAAAAATTCAAACTTTATTGGAGATTTTCCCGAAAAATTCGACTTACAGAAGTACGGGCCAATATTTTTGTTCGAGTTAGGGAGAAATTCGAGTTAGGGAAGTTCGAGTTAGGGAAGTTCGAGTTAGGGAAGTAGAATTGTATGGAATTTGTCTAGTAAACGCTATTGCCACTCGATTTTGTTCGAGTTAGAGAAACTTCGAGTTAGGGAAGTTCGAGTTAGGGAAGTTCGACTGTATAAAAAAATGACATGAATTACATGAAAAATAGCTAAAATCCAAGGACAGAAAATAACTTTCATGGAGCCAAAAGTTAATTTTATGCAAAAATCATATGAATTTATGCTACAGAATTACTCAAAAGTATCCAAAAATCTTTATACTATCGATTTTAATTCTTCTTTGAGTTTTAATAAAAATTTACAAAATAATATTTTTATATTCTTAAAATCGTATAATCGTTGCGATCGCTGCTAAACATTCATCATATTTATTGTCTATAATGAATAAAAGAAAATCTAGTTTTTTTGTCCACTGTGCGTCGTCGCTGTCGCTGTCGCTGTCGCCGTCGCATGATGTTGACGCTGCCTGCATCCATGTTTAATATTATTTATGGGGCTTACGTCTTGCGGCACAAGGTATGTTAGCATATATCGGGTGAGAGTCTGCGACTAAGACTGACACTGAGACCGCAACTGCGACTGGGACGGAGTATCTCGGAATATCTCAGAGTGTTGCCGGCGACAAGTTGTGCGACAAGCGAATGTGAATGTGGATGTGAATGTGACAAAAATCTCGGCGTCACATCCCAAATAATTTTCAACGAAATGCAAATGGAGCTGAAGGAGCTAGTAGAGGAGGAGGAGGTGGTACAAGGGATACCAGAGAGGGAATATATCTCAAAAGTGCGCTATATACTAAATATGATAAATTTATATGGAATCGTTTTCGTCGTCGTTGTTGTCGTTGTCTGTTGTCTGCTGGAGTTTATTTTTGCCAGACTTTGGCAAGACTTTGGTGAGAATGAGTCTGTTGAGCGAAGTTGGAAGTTGGAGTGAAATGCGCCAATTATTTTGATTAATGTCAAAGAAATCGCGTGTCTCGCGCATTTGATGTTTCCACTCTGTGTTTTGCCACTCCTCTCCTGAACTCTTCCCTTCCCCCTTGCGGAAAATGCCTTCGCCTTCAGGTTCGTCATTATTTGGCACGAAAGCGAATGCAACTCCCCAATGATTATGACTGATGTTGGTAGTAATCTTTGATCTGTCATTTGCGAAAGTGAAAACAGTAGCCAACACGACACAATGATGATCATTCCAATTCCGATTCCGATGATGATCATCCCGATGAGTGGGCGTTTTGTTAACCAATCCATTGTTCGGGTC
Source organism: Drosophila recens (assembly GCA_037043495.1). Lineage (NCBI taxonomy): Eukaryota > Metazoa > Arthropoda > Insecta > Diptera > Drosophilidae > Drosophila > Drosophila recens. The sequence goes on from JBAMBJ010002601.1 coordinate 23,949, forward strand.
TAGACTCGTCAGATCTACTGTCTGTTGGCCAAGAATCTGTAGCTCGACCAACTTCCTGACCCAACATATCATTAGTTGAGGGACCATAATTTGGTCTGCCGATTATTGCCTTCATACAAATGAGCATCGATTTTTATTAATATCATGCCATATAATTGTGTTTAGGTTGTTGAGCTGTTCAGAGTTAAGAATGTTTAAGTTAACAGTTGGGACATAGACTCAACATGCATTTTATTTTATTCAAGTAAACATACTAAATAAAATTAAGCCAAGGCTTAATCCAAAAACGTGGGCTACATATTGAATTAAATATATTTATAATAGAGTTCAAAAATATTTGTAATTTTACTAAAATATATATGAATCTTATTCTTCTGTTTTTCAGTTTTTTTGGTACTCGCCGCTGTTCCCGCTGCCTGGCCTCTATTAGCTCCAATGAGCTGGTGATGCGCGCCCGCAACCTGGTCTTTCACGTCAACTGTTTCTGCTGCACGGTCTGCCACACGCCGCTCACCAAGGGGGATCAGTATGGCATCATAGATGCACTCATCTATTGCAGGTGCGTTTGGGTTTTGCGTCTTTGTCAAAACATAACAGAAAGGATCATTTTATTTGAATCAATCTCAATCAATTGAATTGTCTCTTTTTTGATCATTTCTCTTTTAGAACTCACTATAGCATAGCGAGGGAGGGAGATGCCGCCTCGTCGAGCATGAGTGCCACATATCCGTACAGCACGCAATTTGGATCGCCGCACAATGACTCGTCGAGTCCGCACTCGGATCCCAGTCGTAGTATTGTTCCTACGGGCATCTTTGTGCCCACATCGCATGTCATCACTGGACTCCCTCAGCCGGCGCGTCAAAAGGGCAGACCGCGCAAGCGCAAGCCCAAGGATATCGAGGCGTACACAGCGAATATAGGTAAGCATACAGGTACAGGTTCTCACTGAGGTCTACTCCACGGTTGTAAATACCAATGTAGTCATAAAAGAACAGCAGCGGCCACAGCAGCAACAGAAACAGCAGCAGCATGTTGCATGGATTGTTGGTGGCTTAATAGCCAGAACCTCAAATGAACCTCAAGCCGAAGCTGGTCTGAAGCGGTACTGGCGCCAGTGCAGCGGCGGTTTTTATGTGCAACTTTTATGAGTGAAACAAGTAAGGGGACCCTAGTCGAGCGTGCAATACTACGAGATACCCAGCACTTCGAACCTAAGATATAGAGCAGATAGGGTGATAAAAAAAAGATAGAAACGATAATATTTAGGTATGATGTATCCTGGTGAATGTTAAATGTTCAACATCTTTAATTTCAATTTGATTTTTACTATGAAAAATTGAATGAAACACTAAGAAATACGAAAAATACTGAAATGCATTTCTTGCTTTTTTTTGGAATTTTTGTATGTGCTCTACAAATTTATAAAAAGAAAGTCAAATTGTTAAAATTTATATAAAAAATAATTTTTAAAAGATCTGGATTGGAAGACAAATTACATTTGTACATTTTTGTGTATTTCGCCTAAAGTTGTCTTTTTGAAAATAAATATATATATATTTTTTTTTTACTTGAGCCACAAAATCATGATACCCCATTTTAGCAATATTTAATGGGTTCGGAGTATAAAAACCGCATGTTGGCGTCGTAAAACTTTAGCTGGAAGCTGTAAAAGTCAAGACAAGAAGACAGCAACTACGAATGCGAATACGAATACAAGTACTCGGAGATATAACTAAAGTCTTATTTTTGCATTTCAGATCTCAACACGGAATATGTGGATTTTGGGCGTGGCTCGCACATGAGCGCCTCCTCGAGGACCAAGCGGATGAGGACCTCGTTCAAGCATCATCAGCTGCGCACCATGAAGTCCTACTTTGCAATCAATCACAATCCCGATGCCAAGGATCTGAAGCAATTGTCACAGAAAACGGGTTTACCAAAGAGAGTCCTACAGGTGAGAGTCTATTCAAATAAATAATCCCAACGTACGCAAATCTTTAGGAATTTTAAATTGCTTTTCAAAAATGTTGGCGTTCTATGGCAGAGAAATAGTTTATGCATAAATTGTTGTTAATGTTTTAAGATAGTTTTTTTTTTTAATTTAATTAAATAGTTTAGTCAAAATTTATTTCACGCACTCTTATTCAAATAAACAAAATAATTTAATTCAATAAATTTTATATTTTGTCAATTCCCTCAAAAATTGTAGTAATATTTTAAATAAATTGTAAGTTAATTTAAAATTTTTAATATGCGTATGTAATTAATTTAAATGAAAGCAATTTTAAACATTTTAACAATTTTAAAATTTAATAAGTCTCTCAATAATTCTTTTTGACATTTGAAAGCATGAGTAAAAGATATTTGTAGAACATGGCAGATTATCTGAAAATTCAACTCACACATTTAAAAATTGCTTGCAGGTTTGGTTTCAAAATGCACGCGCCAAATGGCGTCGCATGATGATGAAGCAAGATGGCAGCGGCATGCTGGAGAAGGGCGATGGAACCCTCGACCTGGACAGCATCTCGGTGCACAGTCCCACATCGTTTATGATGGGCGGTCCGAACAGCACGCCGCCCCACAATCTCGACTAACAGCTGCTCAGGGAACAGGGAGCTGGGAATGGGAATGCCAACAACAACAACAACAACACTGACTCCAATATGAGTGCAACAGCCACAGCAGCTGCAACTGCTGCTGCTGCTGCCTACGCAATTGAGTTGCAGCTACTACACGCGACTGGCAACGGATGCAGTACGCCGGCTCTGTTAACGTTGGCGGACCTGTTGAGTGCCACTGACGACTAGCAATTAACAACAACAACAAAAATACTCAAATCTCCGCGCATACATTGACACAACTAAACACAGTTAGTCATATAATTCTTTTGACAAGCGAAAAATCAATGCCTTTTAATCAGAATACATAGAAGAAAACGATTTACCTTATTATGAACCTTTCAAATATTGTATGTTCGTCATGATTATAAAGAATTTTATTTAATGATACTGATTAATTTTGAGAAAATGTAGATAGAAATAAATCATTATTATTAAAGAAAATTTCTATGTCATTATTATAATATACCATAACTTATAATGACTACGGATCCTCTCGATTTTCCATATATATTTGCAAGTATTGAAAATAGTTGATTGCGGTTCTTAACTTTGGGTTTATTGATGAATATTATTATTATCTTTTAACTGAATTTAATTTATTTTTTCTATTTTAAAATAGTATCTTATGGTTCTTAGAACAAAAGAAGAAATAATTCGATCCCAGTGAGTTAAACCATTTTCAAAAATAAAGACAACCATTATGTGAATTAATTTCTTTGTCAAATCAATTACTTGACTAACTGTGCACACATAGTCGAGTACTTATGTTCATCACTCAAACTAAAAACATAAAAGCACAACTCCTAGAGAATGTTGTTAGACAGGCTGCCTCATGTTGCTGTTGCATGAAGTATTTTTTTATTTTGGTAGTTGCTTCTAGCCAGACTAAGTCAGTCAGTGAGTCAGACAGACAGACAGACCTTGACTGGGTTTCAAAGTTCCCAGCTTCTCCTCTATCGATCGATCGATCGTTGAGATCAAGATCAAATCTTTCGCACCTCCCTAAAACTAAAATGTTGTTTCTATTTCTATCGTTCATTTGTAAATATGTACTAGAACCTTAGTAATTGCTTACGAGAAAATATTGTTAATACTTATTATATATATACAGATATATATATAAAAATATTTAATATGCAAATACATATATATTGTATATCTACCATAAACATTAAATAAACAAATCTAATATATAAATTTCATATTTATTGCCCAAATTATATAGTTAGAGATGAATTTAGTTTAACGAAGCGATCTATATAATTATATATCTGTCATAGTATTACGCTAATTTATTTACTTGCTTCGATCAATAACAAAAAATAAAACACATGATGAGATAAATGATGAAATAAGTAACATATATAAATGAATCAAGATCAAGTTATGATGAGCAATGCAAATGCAATTGAAGCAAAGTGAATAACAGAAATTTGTACTTACAAATAGTTTAACCATAAGTCGTACCATAGAAGCCAAATAAAAATTATTAAAAAAATAAATCCAAGAATATTTTATTAATAAATTATGTTTTGACAATTCATAAAATTTAATTGCAGTCGAAATTTAGAGGGCAAACCGCGATCAAGATGACATTCCGTTTTTAATTAAAATAAAAACCTAAGATTTTAAACCTTAATAAAAGACAATTTTTCGAAAAAAGCACAGGGAGTATTGTGTAAATTTGGACAAATTTTGAAAAAAAATTTTATAAGCAACGTTTACCATATGTTAATGAATTCAGAGGCCAAATCATGATCAAAATGACGTTCCGATTGAAAATCAGTTGAGTTCTGCCAAAATTGTGGGAGTTCAAAGTTGTTGAAAAAACGTAAAGTAGGTATGGAAAAAAGCTAAAATTTTCGAAACAATTAAAGTTTTGTAGATGACCAAAATTTAGATGCATAATCAATTTAGACGTTAGAATATGATCAAAATAACATTCCGCTATGCAATTGGTTCGGTTTTGATCAAGTTATTGCAGTGTGAAATCTTTGAAAAATTTCCTCTCATTTTCCTCTACTTGCTTACAAAATATTTTGATATAAAAATGCACAGGTAAGTGAAAAATAATTTATTACAAAACATTATAAATTAATTAGGAGTGAGATTGTTCATATATTTTTTTTTTGTTTTTCTTTTTCTTGCTTTAGAACTTACAAATTAATAAATCTCAATACATGCAGCCAATATGCCAAAAATATATGTGTATATCTGTATAATTTAGATTCATTTACGTTGCTTTCACAAAATTTGAATATGTTTTTTTTTTTAATATTTGTTTTGTGTTTTTTGTATTAGTTGTACTTAAATTGCTATTACAATTACACAAAAATAAATGTCTTTTGATAAATTACGTGTATGCAAGTGTGTGTGTGTGTGTATGTTTTGTGTAAACAAAACCATTTTTAATAAAAAAAAATTACAAACAATTTGATGTTCTTTCGAGTGCACAGCAAAATGATTTAACGAGCAAAAAACACGTAGATAAGGCAAACTTTATAAACAATTTACAACGAGCCGTTAACGATGATAACAATGATAATGAATGTTTTTGTTTGTTTGTTTGTTTGTTTTATAATCGAATAATCGGCCGCTACCTGTTGTTATTTTGTATTAATGTTGTTGTGACAATAATGTGACACCTTGTGACACTTTTGGATTAAATTATTATGCAATATATTAAAAGCTCCACACCATGTGAATATATATATAATTGTTTTTTTTTCTTTTTAGTTGGGACTAGTTCAGGATTAATTCAACTAGAAATTTCTAAGCAGTTTTTTTTTGTTTTCAATTTCTTTTTTTGTTGTTTTTTATAAAAGTGTGTTTGAGTGTGTTTGTTGTTGTTGTATGAGTGTGTGAGTAGTGAATTGTGAGTGAGTTAATCTAATGTATATAACTAGAGAGCATGTGTGCTATTGCTTGTGCACAGTGAGCACAATTCAGCTGCTGTTCTTAACGGCAATGTTGACAGTATCACCGATTGTTGCCTGCAATTCAGCATTGGTATTGGTATCATCAACAACAGCACCACCGTTTCCATCTGTTTTGTTGTTGGCAGCAGCAGCTAAAGCCTCACGGCGCTGACGTTTCATTTCCAGCAATTGTTTGCGTTGCGCCTCGCGCTTCATTGCAGCCACTGAATTGGATGCAGCTACAGGTTTGGAGCCATTTGTACCTGTTGCTCCTCTTGCTTTCAAAATGCCAGTCTTTGAGTTTTTAGTTTTAGTCATCACTGGCACTGTGTCCGACGCCTTTGGCGGTTCGTTAACACGCTGCAAGGATATTAAAAATAAATTTAAAACATATAATAATAACTATTAAAGCTGATTTCCAAACATGACTCACTTGCCAATCATTGCTCTTTAGTTGCTCAATGTCTGCGAATATGGAATCAACGTGCGTCACCTGCAGATAAACCATATCCCAAAAACCCTGCAGATCATCGAGTGTTGTGGGAAACGCATCCTCTGGCGAGCGATTCAAATTGTTGTGACAGAGACCTGCATTAAAAACGTAAGGACCAATTAGAAATTGTATTTAAATTGACAAGAAACTATTTTGACAGTTAAAAAAAATGATCAATTAATTAAATTTAGCTTTGTAAGCTCAAGAAATGTAATTTAGTATTTTGGCATTCATTTTTTATTTCATATTTGTATTATTTAAATAGTAAAACAAAAAGGATAATTTAAATGTGAGTCGAAACTGATATTTTTGATAAAATATTTAGATCTGTTATTTATTTATTTAAATTTTACCCCAAAATTGTAATTTGTAATCTCTAGTTTTGTTATCTCAGTTTTTTAAGTTTTAAAAATAGTAAAACCGAATTCTTTCGTTATTTTACATTTCTCAAAAAAAGAAACCACAAGCAACTACAGTCGAACTTCCCTAACTCGAAGTTTCTCTAACTCGAACAAAATCGAGCGGCAATAGCGTTTACTAGGCAAATTCCATACAATTCTACTTCCCTAACTCGAACTTCCCTAACTCGAATTTCTCCCTAACTCGAACAAAAATATTGGCCCGTACTTCTGTAAGTCGAATTTTTCGGGAAAATCTCCAATAAAGTTTGATTTTTTTTTCTTTTCTGCTTTATGCTTTTCTTAACGGATCGTTTGGATATGTAATATTGATGTACATTAACATATGGTGATGTAATATGATAAAATATTGCATCAACAATTTTTTAGGCATGTGAAATTGCTATAGGAAAGATGTTCGAAATGTTCTTCTTTTTCAGCGCACCAGCTCAATAATATTTATCATGACACCAGCACGTGTATTCAATTTTTTATCTCTTTAAGAAATTTTTAAGCTTATTTGTTAAGAAATTGAAAAGTAGACCAGTTTAAATTATATTAAAAACTGGAAAATTAATTATGTCATTTGAATCGAGAACGTCTTCTGGATACAGCAAAATAACGATAAAACTTATTTTTGAGAATATCGACAGGTCTTGAACAAACTGGAATTTTTGTTGTTGAAAATAACAAGAAAAGTTTGCAATTTGAAATGTATTTATGAATGAATGAAATTGTAGTTTCATTAAAACAAATAAAAAAAAAATTCCCTAACTCGAAGTCTCCCTAACTCGAACTTTTTTCGTGGATAATGGTGATTCGAGTTAGGGAAGTTCGACTGTATTTAAATCTGTTATTTATTTATTTAAATTTTACCTCATAATTGTAATTTGTAATCTCTAGTTTTGTTATCTCAGTTTTTTAAGTTTTAAAAATAGTAAAACCGAATTCTTTCGTATTTTACATTTCTTACAAAAAAAACCCACAAGCAACTATTAAAAAAGTAATCAAAAGATAATTGTTGTAAGTTTTGTTCATTGTCAAAACAATTACTTGACTACGTGTAATGGGAAAGTGTGTGGTTTACCCTCGAACTGTTTCATCTTCTGTGAGGCCAGCAGACGCGCCTTGCCCGAGGCTGAGCGTAATAAACCAAAAGTATCCTCTGTGATATCGGGATTGTTCTGTGAAAGTTGAAGTTTATTTAAGTTTAGTATCCAGCTAATGTTCAAAATAAACAGAGTACTCACAGTCAAGGCATCAATATATTTCTCACCTACGGCGGCTAGCGCCAACAGACGAACCTGTTCGTCCTTCAGTATTTTCAAGAAATAATTGCCATCCTTCTCTGGAGCGGGATTAGCAGGATTGGAAGTAGAAGCACAGACAGGAGCTTCCTCCACTGTCGGCGGCGATATCTTGGTAGTGCTGATGTACTCCTCGGATCTAAGCTGTGGCATTTTCACGGGCTCGTGATCCACCACATCCACAGGGAATTTGCTGCCATTGGTTGGCAGTGGGATTGGGAGAGGCACCTCTGGAGCTGGCGACACACGCGTAACACTACGTTTGGGCGACACTGTTGGCAACTGTGCGCGAAACTCGTGACTCAGGTGTCGGAACACAGGCAAGTCCACATCCTCATTATGCAAAGTCGTCGTCGTCGTCGGCGGCTCCGTTTGGGAACGTGGCGTGCCATTGTTGGGCAGCTTTTTATGGAACTCACTGTAGTTTTTACTCGGCGACAGCTGCTTAAATTTACGCGACAACTCTGTGGAGGAGCTCTGTGCTCCTCCTGCTGGCTCCTGCTGTTGGAAATGCTTCTTCTGCCTGGAACCGGGAGCTGACTTTTTGGGACTATAAAAGACCTGGGCCAAGGCGCCAGGTCCATAAAGACGCTCCACACGCTGCTGTATGAAACTGCCGTGAGATTTGTCACCCCCGCCAGTTGCAGTTCCATTTCCAGTTCCATTGCAGTACTGGAAATGATCGCCATTCTCCATCAGCACACCATGATTATTGTTGTGATGATTGTGATTAAGACTATTGTGATTATTGTTTGTCTCGTTGATGGGCTGCTTGGTGAGCGGCATGCTGTGGAGCACCGGCGCCGCCAAGGAATTGTTGCGCTTGCAATACTGTAGACTACTCGTGGATGGGCGTATGGGCGACACCTCGCGCGATTTATTGATATCCTGGCGTATCTTGGAGTCGTAGGTGGTCAGGTTGGAGTAACCGTTGACGCAGCAGGCTAGATTCAAATAGCTCGGCTTCTTCTCAACGGCCTCGACAACGACAATGTTGTTGCTGATAACGTTGCTGTTGCTGTGCACAGGAGTCGATTCATCGATTGCGTCGCTTGCCATGCGTACCCCTCCTCCTCCTTCTGCTCCTCCTCCCCCCGTTCGCGTATCCAGTTTGACGTAGCTCGTTGTGGTTATGGTGCAACGCTCTCGTATATTGGCCGTAAACTCACGCGTTATGTCCTTCACTGAGATGGGCGTTGGAAAGTTTAAACTACCGCTTGTATCTGTAAACAGTTGAAAAAATATTTAAAACATCACAAAAACAGTTAAATGCTAAAGCCCCATTCAGACGAGCACTTTTTCACCGACACTTTTTGTCACATCTTGTCAAAAAGCTGTCCGTGTCGCGTAACCATACAAAATTTCAAATTGTCGATAAAAAACCGAATAGAACGTGTTCTATTTCCATCGGTGAGCGATGGTGAGCGACACGGACGGTTTTTTGACAAAAAGTGTCGGTGAAAAAGTGCTCGTCTGAATGGGGCTTAATTCAACAAACCAAAGATAAGCAAACAAATAAACATATCGAAATCAAAAAGAGAAAACTATAAAGCAAAAACAAAGACAACAGAGTTGACAACATTGGGGTGCATGTCAAGGTGGATTTACTATTAAGGTGACGTCGTCCGATGTGGTGAGGTTACAACCATTTTTTCACCTCTCTCTCTCCGCTCTCAGAGAGAGCTGATAGAAGAGCAAATGCTTACTTAAAATAAATAAAACGAAATAATTCAAAATAATTTATAATCAGGCCTGTTCCGGTTTTCACTTTTTACTTTTTGGCATTTTGTGATATGCATTTATTCATTTTGAATTTAGACTAAGTGCTTGAAAATGATCGTTTTTTGCTTTATCGGACTTAAACTCCTCAACTCAAAGTAATATCAATCCACTGAATATAGCCAAAATGGTATTAGAGCAGATTAAAGAAATTCAATTCCGACAAATCTTATCGAAAGTGAAATTCGGAACAGGCCTGAATATTTTAATGCATAACAAGTAAGTTTATTCTTTTCATTCTATTCTTTCTACGAGTTTATTCGTAAAGAAGAAGACAATAAAAAAAACATGCGATACACAACCTCTTTCGACAACGTTTGCAGGCATACTGTCAAATGTTTGTAGCCCCGAAAGAGAGCAGCTGTGGTGAGAACGTCACCTACTTAGTAAATTCACCTTGGTGCATGTGTTGTGATATACCTGATATATCGGATGAATCGGCGTCAACATCTAGTGAGCAGCTGCCAATGGAATCCAAACTGCGATCCATGAGAAGAACTTTTTGGCTGCTAGAGCGAATTCAATTGTTTTTTTTTTTTCAGTTTAATATTAATTTTTAATATATTTATGCTAATCAATAATTTCAATTAGTAGCTAGTTGATTTCCGTACAGCAGACAGAAAAACTCAGCTACTGCGATCGAAATTAACGCCCACTTCTGTTTTATTGTGCACTTGGAACAACATACGAAAGGGAAATGCAATAATTTGTAATCATGTAGGAAAATTAAAAAAAGAAATAAAAAAAAAACAACTGAGCAAATGCCAAATGGGCGATAGCTTTATAATAATTTGCCATTTATGCAAAGCGGAAGCTCTGGAAAGAAGTGGAGGGGAGAGACAACGGACAACGGACTGCGACTGCAGATGAGAGATGACAGTATTTGGACAGGCAAAAAAAACTATAATTTAAAATACTTATATGAAAAATTAAATATAAAATAAAAATGATGAACAATAAAGGACAAGCCTTAATTAACCCAAAAAACAAACAAATTTTGTGGCCGAATAACTTTTATAATTAACAAAGCTTTTAAGCTGTTTAACAGATGCTAGATCTAGCTATAAATTAGCCAGGCTGGCAACACTGCTGCAGATCGTTCGTTAGCTCGTTTTGGACAGTGCCAAGGCGACAAATGAATAACTGTGCCTGTGTGGGGGTGCGAGTGGGAGGCAAGGCAAAAATGTCTACCAAAGCAGACAGCAAATAAACAACAACAACAACAGCGAGATGAAGCCCAGCAGACAAGCAGCAGCAGCAGCAAAATCAACGCTGAAAGCTTTTAAGCTGCGCGCTATTGGAGATCTGTTTTTTCTCCTCTTTTTTCACTCTTTTATTTATGCTCTTCTTTTGGTATTGTCTGCTTCTTATTTTCGCCATATTTGTTGCTGTAGCTGTATTTGTGTTGTATTTGTTGGGGCTTATTCGGCAGCTTGAAAGCTACGACTGGGAGCAGCTCTAACGGCACCGACTGACGTCTATGTTTCCAGTTCCGCTTTGCTAACTTTTCGCCGTTGTTTAACGTGTTATTGTTGTGGTTGTAGTTGTTGTTGTTGCTGTTGTTGCCGCTGCTGGTGTTCGTCTTGAACCAAATTTGTTCTTTCTACGTCTAATTCCCATAACATGAGACAGCTTGCAGCTAATTACAGCAACAAAAAACAAATAATTGCCAGCAACAGCACTAGGCCAGTGTTGCCAGCTTAGCTTTTTAATAGATTCAAACATTTTTTTGTTGGCTGAATTTCAGCTTAGCTTTATTTTGGCATTTTTTTTTTAAATATAATTTTCCTGCACTTCTAGCTTATTTCAACTGCCAAAATTCTGGCAACACTGGTGCTAGGAAGCAGCGCCCCAGGCGGCAAAGCAAACTCCGGCATAACAACAACAGCAACAGCAGCAACAACAAAAATGCCAACTATTTATAATCCGGGCGCAGAACGACACCGAAGGGGAACAACAACAACAACTGGGCAACGCGTTAAACGGAACGGCAAAAAGTCACAACAGAACAGAAAAAACATGACTATGTCGGCATTTGGAGTCAACAGCCACAACCACATTCACACTCACATTCACATGCACATTCACATCCACAAGCGGCACGCAATATGTTCTATTTTAGTCGCTGAAATTTATTATAATGACTTTATAAAACGAATACACTCGGATCGCTAAAATGTCTGACACCAAAAGGCCATGTCCTTCCACTTGGATGTACCGTCAGGTCGAAGGAAATATGCAAATTTATCATAAAAAGTATTTAGTCACACACACACAGATGAACAAATGCAAACGACATACACATACACATACACAAAGATGACAGCACTGCACCACTGTGCACACCAATTGTACATACAAAACGGTACACGCACACATGAACACACATTTAATTAGCAAAACAAGGCAACAGCCACACACCTCCACCGCTCCTTCCGTCTTGCTTTTGATGAATGATTATTGAAGCAAATATCAGCTTTGTGACATAATTATTATTGCAATTAACTCGCGAGAATGTCTTCGGTTCGCTGCAGCGTTTGCGTTTTTATCTTTACTGCGGCGATACAATTATCGATACATTCAATTACTGTGAGGCGGTAGGGCGATAGCGATATGTCACGTCTTAGAGGTGGCACGCTCAAATATCGATGGCTGGCTAACGAATACATCGTTAAACATGTTCAGGCAATATCGATATCTTGTACTTGTGACAAACAAAAAATTAGCCAAATGCCTAAAAAAGAGCTAAAACTTCTTATTCCAGTTCGTGTTATTTAAGCATTTAATAAAATAAAAATTAATAACACATATTTCCAAAGTATTTTACATTTTCATCTTAATCTTAATGAAAAAATGAGCCAATTCGAAAATAAGTGCCATTGCGCCAACAGGAAAAAAAAGCCAGTTTTGGTGCAAAAACGCCAATTGTGGCAGCTGTGCATGTGCTTGCTCTCTCGCTCTTCACTTGTTGACTCTCTCAGCAGGCCGCTCTGTGCAAATAAATTGTTTTCTTTTGCACTTGCTCTGCGTTCTTTTCTCATTCGCACAGTAAAAGCCGGATCGTTAAGACGTCTAGCATTTTACGCCAGTTTCAGAAACAGGAATAAGTTCTACGTGATACTTGTCTATTTAGTAACCATAAAAAGTTTATAAAATGGCAGAGCTACCAAGTGAAATTAAGCAGTTATTCGAGTGAGTAAATATAATGTGTGTGCCTGTGTGTGTGTGATGGAATTTCAGTGGGATGACGTTGCCTTGCATGAATACCCTTATGTATGGCAGTATGTACATATGTGCAGATGTGTGTACATATATATCCTGCTTATCTGCAAGTTGTTTATGGTTTTTGTCAACATACTCACACTTATGCTTGATAATAAGGGCCACACAGTCTGTGGGTGATAAGAGTTGTCAAGCGGGAAGAAAGTGCACGCCCATTGAATTGGAAATTGCAAAAGGCAGCTGCAATTGAATTCTAATTGGAAGAAACATCTGCGGCGCATTGCCATAAAAAAGCTACTTTAATGGCGAAACTTCCACGGAAGAACATGTTAGAAAGAATGGGAAAAAAACCTCTCGTTGTTTGCTTTCTTTGTCCAATCAGAATAGAAATAACAAGATAAAACGAGAACACGCATAACGATGCAGGTGAATTTTTTAATAACCCTTTCGATCTGTTAAATACAGTTTGTCAAGTAACTGTTCTGGCAAAATACTAGTTTTCCATTTTATAAATTTAAAAAAAAGGTTGGCTTTTCGTTATTTTTACAAATAAAAAACAAAGACAGAAAAGTCACATTCTTCGGTTTTATCATCAAATTTTTAAATGAATTTCATAATTTCGTTATAATTATTTTTTTTTTTTTTTTGAAAATAAAAAACCTTGCAAGGAAAATGTATTTGTCTCTTGCATTTTATTATGTCAAAACAATTACAAAACAAGTACGATTAATATTTCAGCTAAGTAAAATAAACCTATTCTGAAGTGCCACAGAAATCTCTTTCACCTGAAAAATTACGTAAATTTCATACAAATGTACGTCAAATTCAAGTGAAAGAGATTTCTGTGGCACCCCAGATTATATTTGAAAAATAAATTATAAGAAGTGTTCCTGAATTCATCACTAATTCAGATATAGACTTGCTCCTTTGTCTGAGTGTGTATTGAATATTCTGTGTGTCTATGGATTTGAATTGTTCCGTGCTTTGTCTATTTTTAAAAGCAGAACTTACTTAAAATTATATACAATAGCAATTAAATCATTATAAAAATAATAACATGTAAGAATCTTTGTACATTCATATGGTAAATGAACTTTGAATTTGTTTATTAAACTTTAATGTGCATTTTTCAATACTTTTTCGATGAAATATACATAAATTGTGTGGGAAATGCAAATGATAAAAAATATCAGTTGGATAAATGGAATTCCTTGTAAATCTTATTCCCATGTGGTTAATGCATTTTTATTTTTTTAAACTGATATAAAATATCAGTAAAATGGAATTCATTGTAAATGTAATTATTTCTATTTTGAAACTGCATTGACACTTTTTTATTTTTTTTTGATAATAATATCTTGTGGGTTAACCACACGTTCATATAACCACAGCATAAGTTCCAAGTGTAGTTATTTTTATGCGTAGTACTGTTATCAGTGAATTGAAGCTAATCTACCGCTAATTTATCGCCTCCATCGTCTTTAGCTTTGTTGATGCAAAGAAGGCTGATTATATAGAAACTCTGAGGACTGCAGTCGCCATCCAATCGGTGTCCGCGTGGCCGGAGAAGCGAGGGGAGATCGATCGCATGGTCGACTGGACGGCGGACAAGTTGAAGGCACTGGGCACTGAGATTGAGCTGGTTGATCTGGGCAAGCAGACGTTGCCCTCGGGCCAGGAGTTGCCGCTGCCCAAGGCACTGCTGGGCACACTGGGCAAGGACAAGTCGAAGAAGACGGTGCTGGTCTACGGTCACCTGGATGTGCAGCCTGCCTTGAAGGAGGATGGCTGGGATACCAACCCCTTCGAGCTCACCGAAATCGATGGCAAACTCTTTGGCCGCGGCTCGACCGATGACAAGGGTCCCGTTCTCTGTTGGATTCATGCCATCGAGGCCTACAACAAGCTGAACATTCCCCTGCCCCTCAATATCAAATTCGTGTTCGAGGGCATGGAGGAGAGCGGCAGCGAGGGACTCGATGAGTTGCTGATGGCCCGCAAGGACGATTTCCTGGCCGACGTCGACTTTGTCTGCATCTCCGACAACTACTGGCTGGGCAAGAAGCGTCCCTGTCTGACCTACGGCCTGCGTGGACTCGCCTACTTCCAGGTGGAGGTCGAGTGCGCCAGCAAGGATCTCCACAGCGGCGTCTTCGGTGGCACCGTCCACGAGGCCATGCCCGATCTCTGCTACCTGCTGAGCACCCTGGTCGACAAGGACACCAAGATCCTGATTCCAGGCGTCGATCGTGATGTAAGTGAACAATTGTGATTCAGTTTTTTATGATGCTCAACTCATGTGATTTCCTAGGTGGCTCCGCAATTGAAAAACGAGGAAGAAATCTACAAAAATATCGACTTTGAAGTGGCTGACTACAAGTTGGTTTCCTAATCTAATCTAAAGCGGCATTATAAATCTTAATCTCCCTCTCTCTGCTCATAGGAAAGACGTTGGCACCGAACACCTGCCCCACAATGCCGACAAGATGAGATTACTCCAGGCTAGATGGCGCTATCCCAGTCTGTCCATTCATGGCATCGAGGGAGCTTTCTATGAGCCCGGAGCCAAGACTGTCATACCCAAGAAAGTCATTGGCAAGTTCTCCATTCGCTTGGTGCCCCATCAGGATCCCAAGCACATTGAGGAATGCGTTGTCAAGCACATCACTGATAAGTGGACCGAACGTGGCTCCCCCAACAAGATGAAGGTTCTCACACAGATCATGAATTGCTTACAATTAACATTACTAAATAATTATATTTATCGCCAGGTTACAATGTTATCCGCTGGCAAGCCCTGGACCGAGGATCCCAATCATCCGCACTACGAGGCCGCCAAGCGGGCGGTGAAACATGTTTTCAACGTCGAACCCGACATGACCCGCGAGGGCGGATCCATTCCCGTTACTCTGACTCTGCAGGAGGCCACGGGCAAGAATGTGATCCTGGTGCCCGTGGGTGCCTGCGACGACGGTGCTCACTCGCAGAACGAGAAGATCGACATCTACAACTACATCGAAGGAGTACGTTTTGAGCTTCTTGCGAAATTCCCTCTAAATTCTTCTCTTTATAGACCAAATTGCTGGGTGCCTATCTGCACGAAGTGGGCAAGTTGTAGACCGGATTTCACAGGATTTAATCCCAATCAAGCATCACGATGTAACATCACACAATATATACTAATCAACTAACATTTAACATCTTCTAATTTTTGTATACGTTTTGTATTCAACAAGCGAATAAATATTAACAAATTGCAATCGAAAATTTTACATTTAATCTGTCCAGGAATCGCCGTATTTGTTTCTCTTGGCATTGCCGATTCCAAGGCTTTGATCCTGCACGGGAGGCTCCACTGTAGCACGCTGCTGAGCTGGCGCCTCGTATGGCCGGGAATAAGGACTCTGCTGTCGCTTCATGAAATCGTCCCGATTCTTTTTGCGCAAGTCCTCGTAGGATTCGCCCGGCTTGGCCGGCTCCAGTGGCAGATCAGTGTCGACCATTGTGTTGGCTGTCGAAATGTTAAATATTTTGTAGAATGTAATCGGGGGATATACACTACTGGCCAAATTAATAAGTACACTCTTTCTTCTACTAAACAAGCTATTGTAAGCCAAGTCTTCAAATTTAAAAATTATATTTGGAAAGGTCGTTTGAATTCCGATTTAATGTTGCAAAAATTTCCTTAACCCATTAAGTACCCTTCGAAAATTTCGAATTTATGTAAAAGTCACTTTTCAAAACTTTTTCCCTCGATTTTTTACAAAAAATATTTTGATGCAAAAAAATTCTTGGAACAATTTTAAGAGTAACTGCAAAAATTTTTTTCAAAAATATTTTGCTTGTATTTTGTATAATTTTTTGAAAATCCTAAAAATTACTATTTTAACCAGTGTTGCCAGAATTCGTTAAAAAAAGGACAGATTTGAAAAAATGACAAATTTTAAAGTAAAAATTAAAAAAATTTGGTAGTGTTTTTTTGCATTCTGCTATTTTATTTATACCTTATTTGCATTCTAATTAAGAAATAAAATAAAAGTTTGCAAAACAACACTACCAAATTTTTTAATTTTTACTTCAAAATTTGTCAATTTTTCAAATCTGTCCTTTTTTTAACGGATTCTGGCAACACTGATTTTAACCCCTTTTTCCTACTTTTCACGCAACAAGTGGCTTTTTAGCAATTTTCAAGAAATTAAAAAAAATATAAGCGAAAAGATTTTTGAAAATTTTTTTTTGCAGTCACTCCTAAAATTGTTTGAAGAATGTTTTTGCATTCCAACATTTTTTGGAAAAAATCGAGGAAAAAAGTTTTGAAAGTTGACTTTTTTAAAATTCGAATATTTCAATGGGTACTTAATGGGTTAAGGAAAGTTATGCATCATTCAAACGGAATTTAGATGACCTATCCAAATATCATTTTTAAATTTGAAGACTTGACTTACAATAGCTGTTATATTAAAAGTAAAAGTGTCCCTATTCATTCTGCCGCCACTGTATGTATGTACTATATATACGTACAGTCCAAGTTGGGTCTGTATATATCGTCCAGCCCAGCATTCGATGGTCGTGCGTCCGTGTCCAGGTTGAGGGACGTATTGCGACGAGACGATGGCTTGAAGCCCTCGTCGGTGTAGACGTCGGCCGAGCTGGGCGTGAAGGGAGCCAGCGTGAAAGCCCGTCCCAGATTCTCATCGGGTGTTATGGAGCTAATGACACCGCCGCCTTGTCGGCGCTGACGCAGGATCTCGCCCAGTCGTGAGTTGGGCAATCGCATGATCTTCTCGGCGCACTTCTGCTGATAGCTGAACTTGCCCACAAAGTAGCCCAGCACGACGCCCATAATGACCTTGGGCACTGCTCCGTACTTGCCATTGCCCTGCAGGTAGCCGTTCTTGACCCCGAAATAGGCCAACAGTCCCAGGCCAGTGCCAAAGGGCAGCGAACGCTGGAGAAACGATTCCTGGTTGCATTCACGTAACGCTTTTAACTCGTCGGCACTGAAGTTGTAGTCTGCCTGGAAAACGCATTATCAATTGATGTTGACCGGGCGCGTGCAATATATAATTACCAATGGATGTTGATTTGGTGCTGGCTGCTGCCTATTTCCTTCATTAAGCGGTAAATCCATGTTAAATTAATTAAATTATCAAAATTAAAACGAAATCACGAAATTGCAACGACGGACGACAACAATCGCCGGCCTCACTTAATCTATCGACACATTGGTATTTTAAGTGTGCAATGCGATAGTTTTGCGACAATATCGATATATTGGTATTTCTTTCGATAAGATACTATTGTAGCAGACTGCGCATCAGTGTTGCCAAATTGGCTTTTTTTCGGATAGATTTGTCTGGTTTTTAACTGCTTCAGCCGGTAAAAATCTCAAACAGCTTCTATCCGAAAGTCTGCCTTGGTCAATCGCTAAAGTAGAGAGGGTTCTTGGCCAAGTTAGGAACCGTCTTGAAATAGAGACGTTTAATGCTATTTTAACAATTAGATAAATATATATATTTTACAATTTTTTAATTATTTGCATATTTTATGTATATTTATTTTATGTATATTTTATCTTCTGCAGATTCGAATTGCGTCGACACAAATCGTGTTGCCATTCGTACATCTTGCCTGACCTTAAGCTTATAGGCACCATGGCGACGTTCAATGAAAACAAAGAAAATGAAGACGAACAAATCATTGAAGAGGCCTTAAAACTATCAAATGATATAAAAAAAAGTAATAAACTAATTTGGCATGTTTTTCTGTCTTTGTTTTTAGTTTTTCACCTCTTTTTCTTTTATTTTTGGTCGTTTTGTCATTTTTTTCCAGAAAATATTTGGCATCACTGCTGCGCATCACGGCTTTTTCAATAAATCGACGGACCAAATTCTCTATTTCGTTAAATTTGAATCTGTATTTTTTGTTGCATACTTTTAGGTTATCATTTTAAATGTAATCAATTATTAAAAAAATTACGAATTTAAAAAATAATAAAAAATTTTGTTTGACCTTTCCTAATCATATAATCACTCTAGCTGTTTATTGTTTATGTTTATTTGAAATTTACAAAATGTATTTTCGATTTGAATTCAAGCTATGTAAAGGGGTCAGCAAGGGGACTGGGGGAGGGGGAATACCCTTTATATTTGAACAATCAACAACTGAAGTCGAACAAAACAAAAGAAAACAAAGCAAAACAATAAATAAATGAAAGTCTGCTTGCCAAAATTGGTAACTGGTCAAAGTCAAATCAATGTCTAGATGTTACTGCGCCTGTCACGCAAACGTCAGATGGCCATTCCCATTCCCATTCCCGTTCCCAGTGCCACCAGGCGGCATGCAACATGCGGCATGTGGCATGCGGCAGAGTCTGCGCCTGCGCCTTGCTTTGATTCGCCTTCACATGGACATTTTCTTGTGAAAAATCTCAGCTTCGTGTTTTTGCAGCCACTGTTTTTGTTCGACGCATGAATAAAATCAAAGCAAAAGGCAAGGGCGTAGTCAGGTGGGGAGAGGGGGCAATAAATATAAAAAACATATATAGTCGAACTTCCCTAACTCGAATCACCATTATCCGAGACAAAGTTCGAGTTAGGGAGACTTCGAGTTAGGGAATTTTTCTTTTTTACTTTTTTAAATGAAACTACAATTTCATTCATTCATAAATACATTTCAAATTGCAAACGTTTCTTGTTATTTTCAACAACAAAAATTCCAGTTTGTTCAAGACCTGTCGATATTCTCAAAAATAAGTTTTATCGTTCTTTTGCTGTATCCAGAAGACATTCCCGATTCAAATCACATAATTAAATTTAAATTTTTTAATATTATAATGAAAACTGTTTTCGATGAGACACTATATTTTGCAGCCACTTCAATTTTTTGGTCCACTTTTAAATTTCTTAACGAATAAGTTTAAAGATTTCTTAAAGAGATAAACATTTTAATACACGTGCTGGTGCCATAGTAAATTATCTTGAGCTAATGCGTTGTCAGAGAAGTACATTTCGAACATCTTTCCTAAAGCAATTTCACAGCTTAAGTAATTTTTGATGCAAAATTCTATCATATTCCAACAAAATATGGTTACACAGAAAAAAAATCCGGGATATTTAGCCCGGATTCAATCCGAAACGATGTCAAAAGTGGGGTAATCTCGGATTTACTCAAACCAAGTATGAAATACTTGATTTTTTCAATCCCGAATTCAATCCTGAAATTCTTAAATTCAGGCTAAAAAAAATAATGTTTTTTGTTACATTTAAATTCTTTTTTAAATTTTTTTTTACGATTTTTTTTTTACTTTTTTGCTTTCATTTTTTTTTATTTTAATTTTTTTTCACTTCTTTGTTTTTAATTTTTTTTTTAATTTTTTTTTAAGTTTTTTTTTAATTTTTTTTGTTTAAATTTTTTTTAAATATTTTTTATTTTATTTTTTATTTTGTTTTTTTTAACATTTTTTTTTAGTGCAGAAAATGTTTGAATGCAATTGACTGGTGGGAATCGAACCCAGGTCTTTTTCAAACAAGTCGGCGACTCTAACCACTGAGCCACCAGACCAGTTGAAATGAAAGAGGCTGAGAGAGAATCAAGTAATTTGGGCTTATTTTCCCATTTTAATCCCGATTTAGGCTTGATTGTTCAGCTTAATCCTGGAAACATACTTAAAAAATGCAGGCTTGAATCAAGAATTTTAAACTTGATTTTAGAATGGCATTTTTTTTTCTGTGTACGTACATCAATATTAAGTATCAAAACGAGCCGGTAACAAAAGCATAAAATAGAAACGAAAAAAAATTCAAACTTTATTGGGAATTTTCCCGAAAAATTCGACTTACAGAAGCACGGGCCAATATTTTGTTCGAGTTAGGGAGAAATTCGAGTTAGGGAAGTTCGTAGAATTCTATGAAATTTGCTCAGTAAAGGCTATTGCCACTCGATTTTGTTGGAGTTAGAGAAAATTCGAGTTAGGGAAGTTCGAGTTAGGGAAGTTCGACTGTAATATGTATATGAAGATTATAATGTTCCAATAAACTGCAGAGATTGTGGAGAGAATTGCAGATTTAATTTTTAGACAATTTTAAAATTAAGTATAGCAAAATTTAATGTTTGAATTAAATGCATATTGTTGTGTCGGCTGCTTTTAGCTTAAAAATAAGTAAAATAAAATTAAAAATATAAATTTTTAC
This sequence comes from Drosophila recens, assembly GCA_037043495.1. NCBI lineage: Eukaryota > Metazoa > Arthropoda > Insecta > Diptera > Drosophilidae > Drosophila > Drosophila recens. The sequence goes on from JBAMBJ010002601.1 coordinate 44,885, forward strand.
TGCCTCCCTTCGAAAGTATTTCAGCCCGGCTACGCCCCTGGCTAAAGGAACGCAGCTCGCGATGCCAGCGCCAAATACAGCAGCCAACAAACAGATTGGCCAACAGACTTGGGTGACTTGGCCATCAACAGCTTGTCTCTGTCTGTCTGTGTGTGTGTATATATATGCATATGTGTGTGTGTGTGTCCAAGTCATAAACCTCCTTGGATTGTCCCTCATAGACTCGGCCGAAAGTGAGTTTTAGCCATCTTTAGTTAACAACAATCAATAAGTCTGACCTTGACCCAGCTAAACGTCTTGCCACAACGGTAAAATCAAGTTCATTACTCAGCGGCTAGTTGAAGTCACTTCGACTACTACCAACAATAAAAACCGGATGGGCCATTAAGTTAGCCAGTTGTGGTCAGTGGACACACTGGCCAGTCAATCCTCTTGATTGTCTAGAACTTGCCCAAGACAAGTTGGGTTTATTCTTGGCCTGATTACCATGTGCCACGTTACCATCGCGTACACTTAACGATAGTTGTACAATCAATGCACCTTGATTAGCGACCACCTGCAAATCTTATTTGCATACGAAAATGCGGTTGAAGATGCAGGTGAAGATGATTGCACCTCTGCTCTGAGCTCAACAAAAAATTGATTTTAATCATATGGCTAAGAATTAATAACAATTGCTGTCAGTATACTGTTAGAAACAGACTCATGGAAGAGTTCGCAAAATGTGCAATATTTAAAATCAGGAATTAAAACCCTAACCGAAACCGTAACCTTTAACCGGTAAAAACCGATTGAAATTGAAAACCTTAACAGAAACCGTAACCGAAAAAAAAATTTTTCAATTGACCGAAACTCTGAAAACCGAAATAACCGTTTCATTTATATGGGTTAATTTCGGTTTTTCGGTTTTATTTTTAATTTTTATTATAAAAATGTAAAAACAAGTTAAAAATTATTTAAAACGATAAATTTTAAAACTCTTTCCATTTTTCCCGACTCATAAGTCTTGTTTACGATCTCTGATATTTTGTTTATCGTTTTGTATTTTATTTTTGATTTTCGTTTTTATTTTTTTTCTTATTTAATTATTATTTTTATATTATTAAAATAATTATATTTTTGCAAAGAAATTTTTTTTTTTGTAGAAACGAAACCATACCATATTTCAAAACCGAAAAATACAAAAACCGGTTCACCGTTACCGAACCTTTATTCAAAGATTTTGCGTAACCGATAACCGAAAACCTAAATGCGAGCATAACCGAAACCGTAACTGAAACCGATATTCGTTTCGGTTTTAATCCCTGTTTAAAATACTGAAACCTATTTACGTATTTAAAAACTAAAAATAACTCTGAGTGTGTATATTTTATTATTTATAAGAAATTTATTAATGCTAATATAAAACTTTATATGCAGACGAACTTAAATTTGCGTATTAATTAGTCCAAAAAGTTTGTAGCCAATTAACTCATTTTTATGACTTATTAAAAAATTATGAATAACTATTATTATGTGTATGTGTTTATCAAAAAGTTATTTTTTTTTAATCAAATCTAGAAATATGATTATAGAATTTTACACATTTAAATCGAGTGCAAGCGAATTGAATTCACTGTAGAGGAATGTGCCCAGCTGACGAACCGTCCAAAAGTGAAACTACAGTTACTGTAGCGAGTATCTGTTTTACTTACTAATTTTACATGCGGCTATACAATATTATGATTATCATTATCATTGCATTTTGGAAAGAGGAGTCGTCACACGGTAACTGTAATCGCAGATAGCAACAGCTGTCCCAAAAAAAGAAGGGGCCAAGCCCAAAACATCAAACATCAAAGCCCAAAAGGGGGATCACGTTGCGGGTTGATCATAATTTCATAGTGATACTTATGATACGACTGACCGACGACTGACGACAGACGACAGACGACGAACATGCTTTTATAGAACAACACGTAGAAACAATTAATGCTTCCACCTTAATCTTATTTCGAGTTGTTTTTTATACCCATTACTTAAAAAAGGTAAAGGTATATTGTCTTTTTTTAATGTACTTTTAAAACTTCACGCAGATCAAGCTTATATTCCCGCATAGAGCCAAAATGCACCACGGCTTTGTAGATAGTACTGACCCAATAGTGTTTAATATTTTCTTTCATTATTATCTATTATCTTATTTTATCGCATCAAGATCGGAGAGATATACCTATATTTATAGCTGTTCTAAGCATTTGAGCTACACAAGCTCCAAAAAGTATGCACTACTTTTTATACCGCAAAACTTAATAAATAAAATTAATAAGTATCGAAATTGTGTAATGGGTATCTTATAGTCGGGGTCTCGACAATAGTCATTCCCGCTTGTCTTGTGTTGTGTCTCTAACTAAAGAAGGCATCAGAAAATTACACCTAAATGTCCAGCACACAATGAGGCGGAACGTGCACGTTTTTCAGCTCCTCAGCTCCTCAGTTTCTCAGTTTGTCTCCAATTCGGCGCTTTCCATATTTAAATGTGCGACTCGACTACTGCACCCCCCAAATGGGTCTGTTTGGATCTTTAACCGATTGACGATTGGATTGAAGCAATTTCGATGCAATTGGTTATGAAACTTAGCCGGGGATTGACGGTTAATTGTATGTTTCCGGTTCAGTGCAGCTAATTTGTCTAACTCGTCAACTCTCCTTTATTATGTCTCTATAACTCTAGCAGTCTATCATTCTTTCACTCCATCAGGCAGTCAGTCATTCAAGCAGTCAGTCTCGCAGATGAAAATGAAACCCGGGAGAGTCAATAAAATTCTTCATTTGGGTTAACTGCAAAGTCGCATGCGGAAATCAAAAGCAAACACAAAAAAAATGCAAACTCGACTCTAAGTCATTTAGTAAGTCAGTAAGTCAGTCAGTCATTCAGTCAGTCAGTCAGTCAGTGGCAAATTTAAAACTAATCTTCAGCTAAATTGTGCGCGTTAATGAGACTTCAATTTCAATTACAAACCAGCAGAAAACGAAATTGAAAATTTGCAATTGCATGAAATAGAAAGCCATTGCAGAATTCAAAGACTTTAAGTTTAGAAGAAAAGATGTAAAAAATGTTCAGAAATCTTATTTTATTTTGTATTCATTTAATTTCAAAAGTTATTATTATTTTACATATGGGTATTTCCAGGATCGCAAACTCGACATTCGTACGACTTTAAATAAAAAAAAAAATGGCAAAAATGGAAATTTTCAAAAATGTTTTCTCACGCGTTTAATGCATTTTATCAACTCTATTTTTATAATAAAAGACAATTTTTGAAGACATGTCGTTTTTTAATTATTTATAGAAAACAATGCATCGCGAACGCGACGAAAAATGGAAGTCATTTTTGACTTAATCTTGACAACTGCGAAACTCTGCGAAATGTGGCGAGTAATTTGGAAGAAAATACTCTTAAACCATAATAAAATAATGTAGTTTTCCATTTTAGAAATAATTTTGATATGTAACTACAGTTTTATATATTTTACAAGTCTTATTAGTAATTTGTAACGTGACATCGCGAGCGTGACAAGATTTCCACCTAGTTTTTCCAAGAATTTGTTCATCAAATTTTATTCTATATTCCGATATATAGCTCTTAGAACTTGTTTTAAATTAAACTTTCAATATATTTCTATATATTAAAATGGTTTATGTTACAATCTTACTCCCTGACTTAGTGTAATCGATAAAATACAAACGGTCCATTTTGAAAATTAATTTTTAAGAAAATAGGCAAAAATATGGAAAAAGTGAATTTATTCCAATGTAGAATCTATATGTTAATCCCATTGAATTTTTTCTAACATATATTGACAAAACAAATAAATTGAATATATTTTTGGAAGAAAATTTCACAAGATGTGAGTTTTTAATCAATTTTACGTTTTTCGTCGTGGTGGACCTTTTTCAGGAAATGCCCATATTTCTTTTTAAAGTCAGCTCATAAGGAAAAAGGTTTGGTTAAATTGTCTTTACTAAAATTTTTGCATTCCAATTGAAAATAAATTGATAATGAATACAGTACAAGTACAAGTCTGTGTGATATCGTATCGGAAAAGTAAATCAATATTGATCAGAATTAACTTTAATCGCAATGTCAAACTTGTCAACAATGGTATCATATGCATTCGCTAAAAACTTAGTCATGTGCTCAGATCGATTGAGTAAGCATTCCATTTTGTTAGTTGGTGGTTGGGTTTTTTCCTAGGAAAGTATGTGCTGTGAAGATGTTTAAGATTGGCTGAATTGAAATTGAAAGAAAAATACATTGTATATGGAAGTAATTTATATCATTTTGTATTTAATTGGGTGAATTTCTGTGAAAAATGAATGTCTAAACATTGGCTTAATAAAAACTACTTAGAAACTGCAAAGCATGTACTCGAAATAGATACGCGAATACTTGCAATTTATAGTAGTAAAGATACAGATACTTCTTTGAAATTCAAGTATGTTTCCTTACTTTTCTGACAGTGCTTGACATCTGCTAAAAAGCAAATAAACAAGTGTTATTGCACAACAATAGAATGAGATTATAAAATTGATTTGGAGTATATGGTTACGATCGATAATTGAAAGAAGTTCGGGTGTCACAAGTTAGTAATTTATTTGTCATTTAAAGTAAGCTAATGGTATTAATAAATATCATGACTATCTAATCGAGAAATAAAGTGAAACCAGAATAAAGTTTTGTAGTTTTTTCGTTTTTGTTTGGAATATGGTCTAAGAAAGTGAAGAACTGTTAACGACCTTGAAAAAGGTTTAAAATGAATGTTTAAATTAGGAAGACTAAAAATAAATCAAGCAATTAATTTCAATTATCTAATCTTAAGTATATATATTAGGGTGTCCCTTATTTGGTCAAAGTCAATATTTTTTAACGCATACGGGCTAGTTCTGTTCATTAGGTCCTAAAGCACTCAGAAATAAATTTTTACCCCAATCGGAGTATGATAACCCGTGCCGACTTGGATCGGAAAATTTAAAGATTATATGGGACAAAAAAATTTTTTTTTTTTTTTAATTTTTTTTTTTATTTTGTTTATTAGGTCTTAAAGAACTAAAACCAAGTTTTCATCTTATCGGAGTACGATAACCCATTCAAATTTCCATCGAAACATGAAAAACCAGTATTTTAACACTGATTATACATTTTTCGATGATTTTTCATGTTTCGATGGAAATTTGAATAGGTTATCGTACTCCGATTAAGGTGAAAACTTGGTTTTGGGTAGAGATGGGCATGGGCCTCCTTTTTGAGGCACGGCACGGCCCAAGCACGACTGGTAAAAACTGAGGCCCAACACGGCCCAACACGGTTTTTTTTTAAATAGGCACGGCACGGCACGGGCACGGCACGGCCAAACACGGGCGCTTGTAAATTCACTTTGTAAATTCTCTTTATTCATTTTTGTCATCGTGGCGTAACTTTTTTATTCTAATCGTGCTATAGATGTTGTAAGTGTTCGCAAATTGTGCGGTACATCGATGAATTCTACAGCTCAAGCTGACAAACAAGCGATAAAACTACGCCAACTTATCGATAGCACACTATTTAAGTTCAAAATCTGTACCGTGCCTACCGTGCCTACCGTGCCTCCCGTGCCTCCCGTGCCTACCGTGCCTACCGACATTGGCACGGTAAAACACGGCTATTTTTAATAAGGGGCCCAACACGGCCCAACACGGATTTTTTTTAAATAGGCACGGCACGGCACGGACACGGCACGGCCCATGCCCATCTCTAGTTTTGGGTTCTTTAGGACCTAATGAACAAAATAAAAAAATAAAAAATAAAAAAAATAAAAAAAATTTTTTTTTGTCCCATATAATTTTTAAATTTTCCGATCCAAGTCGGCACGGGTTATCATACTCCGATTAAGGTAAAAATTTATTTCTGAGTGCTTTAGGACCTAATGAACAGAACTAGCCCGTATGCGTTTAAAAATATTGACTTTGACCAAATAAGGGACACCCTAATATATATGTATAAATATATATTTGTTTTTAACCTGAGGCAATTCAATTTGCTGAAATAATAAGTTATTTATTTAATTAGATGTGAGTCGCGAATGGACAACAGTAAATAATTATCAGCTTCAGTTTTGTGTTTATTAATTGTATCCCATTTCTCAGTTATAAGTATATGAGTACATATTGACTGAGTACAAACAATTTGCACTGCGTGTTACGCAACTCTGCGAGTGTGATATGGAACTCAAATACTTATAAGTATATACACATATTTTTATAATCAAACAATCATTTGATACAATGCCAATGACAAACAACGTTCTATTTGTTAGCACTTCAACATAGACCTCATTTCAGATGTTCAGTGTTGTCAGTGGGTATTGAATTCTATCAGCTATCAAACTAATACTATATTTAAATTGTACACCATACATAATAATATCAAATCATATTTTTAATGACGACACCTCCGCTAAATCTACCTATGAATACTTAAAAATATACTCGCGATTCGCAGAGTTCGCTCTGACGTCAGATTTTCAAGGCTACACACATTTGCAATTAAAATTTTGGATATTTTTTTAAACAAAATTCATTCAGCTTCTGCTGCTGCTTCTGTTTTTATCAGACCTGTTTTTGCCAGCTATTGGACACTTCCGATACAATTGACGTACGAGTATACAAAAGATACAGATACTCGATTCTATTCGATTCCAGGTGAAGAGTCTTTCGCCTGATTTTTAGCAAGTGTCGGCAATAAGATAAACAAAGCACATAGATATATACATACATACATACATTATCGAGTTTGAGGTTTATGCAGAATCAACTTATGCTGGGTATATACACTAAAAGGTGAATTTCAAAGCGAAAAAAGGCTATGGGAGCTCAAAGTTTTTGAAATGAAAAATATCTGAAATTTTCGAAAAAATCTAAGTTTTCTATTTGAACAAAATTTAGATGCAGATTCAATTTAGATTCAATTTAAAATATGACCAAAAAAGTAATGGGAGTTTAAAGTTTTTTAAGTGGAAAACGTCTGAAATTTTCGAAAACACGACAATGGAAAACTGAAAAAACAATTAAGTATTTTTCTAACCATGTTCTATTTAAATATAGGGTAATAAAAAGTCGAGTATCAGAATATAGTTTATTTGCCAACATCTTATTTGGCTGCGCTGAGGCGATTCTTTCTAATCATGCAAGGTTAAAGGCAAATATTATAAATGCCATGCCTTCTGGTATTTCGGTTTTTATGATTAAAGAAAAGACGAATTTTTCGCTGATGAGATAAGCCTTTTTCGACAGACAAAACTATGCGAGCGGGCAAATTAAAATCTGTTTAATTAAAGAGCAAGTAAATCAAGCGAAATATGTTTTAAAATAAACAGTGTTAGTTTGAAAATTGTATTTAATCTATGTAACTACGTGTACCAGAATCTGCCGTTAGTTTGAACTGTGAATTTTGGCATAGATTGGGTGGTGATATCATCGGTAACGAATATGAGTATGAGTATGCGACTGAGTATGACTACGAGTATGAGTACATTCTGTATTGTACGAGTACCTGGTGAAACAAATACACGTAACGTTTATATCGGACTCAAAATGTGTGCGAGATACGGCGATAAGATAAATTCAAACTCAAATATTTAACATTGGTATTAACACAAGTTTTGCCACTCAGCTGCCTCTACAATTCTACGGTTCTTCGGTTCTTCGGTTCTGTGGTTCTACAGAACTCTGCGGTATTCTGCGGCTGGCAACGAAACATTTCGCACTTCCGAAATTTGCTCAAAACTCTATACATAAGGCAACCAAGCAACTGACCTGATACCCTACACTGAGAATATGAATTTTTTGTACACAGAAAAAAAAATCCGGGATATTTAGCCCGAATTCAATCCGAAACGATGTCAGAAGTGGGGTAATCTCGGGATTACTTAAACCAAGTATGAAATACTTGATTTTTTCAATCCCGAATTCAATCCTAAAAATTCTTAAAATAAATCAAAATAAAAAAAAGTTTTTTTTAACTTTTTTTTTTTTTTTTTAAATTTTTTTTGTTTTTAAATTTGTAAACTTTTTTTTATATTTATTTTTTTTTAATATTTTTTTTATTTTTTAAAATTTTTTATTTTAATTTTTTTTTAAATTTTTTATTTATTGCTTTTTTTTAAACATATTTTTTTTTAATGAAATGAGAGAGGCCGAGAGAGAATCAAGTAATTTGGGCTTATTTTCCATTTTAATCCCGATATAGACTTGATTGTTCAGCTTAATCCTAAAAACATACTTAAAAAATGCAGGCTTAAATTAAGTATTTTAGGCTTGATTTTAGAATGGCTTTTTTTTTCTGTGTATTTAAATTCACGCCTTAAAAATAAGAAAAAACCTTTATTAAAATTAGAAAATATGCCTTACGATTATATTGAAAAAAATTAAAACCTTTTCTTAACTTTTAATAGCAAATTTTAAAAGTTGGCTACTTTTTTATGACTTTATTCCAAATTGTGGGGTGAAAAACGACTTTTGGGGTGATTTAAGGGTACAATTTATTTAAGTGTACTTTCTCCCTGTCTCTTTCCATCTATGACTATGCTGTGATGGAATGATGGAACGCACTTTAGCTAGTCAGAAACTATTAACTTTGACCCAGAAACCCACTAAAACGTAAACAAAGCCACCCACGCCGTATTTTGGTTCTATTATTTCACCGACTGAAAGCTGAGCATAATTAGCCAGGCCAACACACGCAACCAAAATTGAGAGCTCATGTGAAACCTAAACTGCAACTGAGCTTAGTGTATTATCAGCAGTGTATTATCAGCAGTGCGAGTTATGGCATTGATAAGATACAATTGGGTGTTGGCTGCAACAAACTGCCAAAGTTTTCTCTTATTAAGAAATATATGTATGCCTACCAGTATTTATATAAGGTGTGAGGAAACGCACACAAAGTTCTGCAAACTGAAAATACAAATTGATAACAATATCGCTAAAAGTTCATCAGTCAGTTATTCTGACTCGCTCTGTCTGCCTACCTATCTCTCTCGCTATTGATAAGCAGCCTGCGCTTATGCGCTCTTCGCACTCGTAATATTTTATGCAAACTTAGAATCGATGAGTGAGTTGTTTGCTCAATATTCGAGTTCCATAACTTCAGTCATTCTCTCTCTCTCTCCCGCTCTCCCTCTCTCTGTAACTAAGTGCGCGTGTGCCGTCAGCTTTCCACGTGTTTAATGAGGCGCTAATGACACTAGAAATGGCAGCAGCTACTACTACCAAAGCATATTCATGCGAGTGCTTTTTTTTGCGCTCAGCAAGAGATCAAAAGTTTCGCTCATCGGAAGCTCATTTCCAGCGCAGCTCCAGCTCCAGCGTCTCTCTCTATGGTGTGCTTTCGGCTCTCTCTCTGCCGACTCTCCTGCCGGGGGGCTGCTGCCTGTGTGCATTTATATGTGTGTGAACCGGCGGTGAAGTTTCAGTTGAGTTTACTCAGTGTCTGTTTGCGCGAAGGTTTTTAGCACTGCGTTTATTCGGCATTAAGCGTTCTCATCGAACGGTCGTGTGTTGTGTCTGCGTGCTCTGTGATCCGTTCCGAACCGAACCGAACCGATCCGTTGCGTTGCGTTGCGTGAGTCAGTCTGTCACACAGAGAGTCAGACAGTTACTTTGTTTCGCCGCGATTCGTGTGATTCGCAGCTGCGACAATCAACGCGGCAAAAGTGATTTTTGTAAATTTTGGCTCTGATCTGTGTCGGAGTGTGTGTGCCGGAGTGTGTGTGTATGTAAAGCAAGTCGTGTGAGCGGCAGATAGCAACCCCCTCCAACCCCAACCCGGTATTTGATCGTCGCTGCCGCTCGGTGTTCTCTAGGTAATTAAAAGTAGCAACAACAGTTGAATACAAGTGAACACATAAATGCAGATTAAAAAAACATGCAGAAAATAATAAAATATTTATAATCGTGTTTGGTCATCTCGGATTTTCTTAAATATATTTTAGCAATTATTTATTTCTACTTGAATTAAATATTTGGTCTAAAGACAAAAATCTTTAAATACTATTTACATTTATAGATACATTTTCTAATATCGCTCTTGGCAATTATTTATTTTTACTTGAATCTAATATTTTTGGCAAAAATTAAGAATCTTTAACTTTATTGTTGTGCAGAAACATTTTATAAAATCAAAGTACCAGACATTAAGATACAGATACAGAGCAATTTAGGGATTTTCGCTGCAATTTGTTTGTTCTTGTTTGTTGCTGTTGCTGTTTCAGTTTCATTGTCATCTTCTCAATCTCAGTCTCAGTTATTTCAGTGTTTGGTGCTCGTCTCTCAATTTCTGCTCGGTTTCTGCTTTTGCTTTTGCTCAGGTTTCGGTGACATTTCGTGTTCGCCTCTTTCAGTCGCGTTTTTGAAATTCTTTTTTTTTGATGCTGTTGTTGCTGTGTCTTTTGTGTGAAATTTGCCGAAACCAAAATTGATAGCGAACGCAGCCGACAGTCGTTAAAAAGACAGCCAGGTCGTCAGTTTGCCAGATCTTTAGCAGATCTTTTGCAAATCTTGAAGATCGCCAAGCACTTGCTGTGAAAAGAAATAAAATTAAATAAAAATGAACAGACTAGAAAAGAAATGAAATGAAGACAACAGAAAAGGCGAATAATTGAAATTGTGCCGGTGCAAGCAGCTTGCTGCGAAAGAAAAACAAAAGTGTAAACAAGCAGAAAGACTAAAATATATTAAAAATATATATATAAATATATATATTCTAAAAAAGTGCCTTTATTTTGTATAGATTAATAAATATATACAAACAACAGATCAACTTTATAAACAAAATTGAAAAGTGAAAAATTTCAAAATAAAATTGTGGTGTGAGTCTAAAATTAAATCATCTCCAATCGAGAGTTATCTAAGATCAAGGTCTGGTGCTAATGGCTTATCAGAGCTAAATCCCAAACTGATAAGGCAAACAACTCGCGTGCTTTGTGTGTGTGTGAAACTCCATCTAATTGGTAACTTATCGACAATCGATTCAGCTGGTACAACATATGGAAATCGGATGACTTGAGGCGTCGAGTAAAGCGAATTCAAAATCGGAGCGTTTATGCAATTTCCAGCTTGACTTGACTTGAAGTTGCACTTGCGTTGAGTTTCTTTACTTTTTGCATCGTCTTTTATTAACTATAATTTTGTCTTGCATTTGGGTTTTTGCGGTTGGCGCTGATCTGCGGCAAACTTGACCCTGTTTCTCAACCAACAACCGACAACCAACAACCAACAACCGACAACCGACAATCGACAACGGTAACAGTAAGAGCCACAGTTATTGTTATATAATGGCCACAAAGAGCCACGAAACGGTCTGAGACTCGGGGACGAGTAAAGCTTAATAAAAAATTAAATTGTTTTTACTTTTTAACCCCCTGGCAGACCTGGCACTTAAAATTACCTAAGCGCCACAACAAATCTCTTTATTTCGTTTTTGCGATTACAATGTTGAGATATTGTGAAAAACTCACTGACGCACGCATTTTACATTCATGTGAAATCTTATAAGTACTCGTACTCACTCCTGTACTCACTCTCAAACCATTCATGGATTCGTTTGCGTAAAATGCAAGAGATATGTAAATAAAGCATACAAAACGTGTATCTGATCTTTTACTAAATACAGATACTTATGTATTTGTTTATCAGTTTGTTGTTCTGTGGCAAAAAGATTCTTTCATTTCTGAAAGTTTTCAACTCTATATTTTTACCTTACACAACCGAAAACTATTTGTAATTGTCTAAACAATTTTAATTCATTCAGTTGATTTCACTTTACAAAATAAAGTCATAAAATAATATATAAGCTAGTTTTCCTTATCAGATTATAATAATTAGATTAATCATTAGTCAAAACTAAATAAACTAAATAAAAATTCTAAATTTAAAAGTGTTTTGATTAGAATCAAAAGATTAAATTTAGGTACTTTATTCTAATTTATTTATATAATTCGTTTGATCAAAATACAGCCATAGAATAATATATGAATCCGTTCTTGTCATCAGGTTATAATAATTACGTTCTTAACTAGTTGAGAATTCGTATAAAAATGTGCACACATGACGTGGTCGGAAGGTGGAAGGTGCGACTCTGTTACGCAATTGTTGTCGTTCCCTGGAACATGCTACGATATGATCGAGTACATACAGTGTTGGCCACAATAGTAGAAACGATCATTTTTTTTAGTTTCATAATTTTTACTTATAGCTTTTTAGCAATGTTCCAATGGGATTCGATATTCATGCGCTGCTTTTTAAAAAAATTATGTTTCAAATGTCAAAATGACTTTTGTTTCTATTATATTCTCCATCACTGTATGTGTGTGCTTTTGATGTGTGTGAAACTCAGACTCGATACTCAGTCTGAGACAGGTGCTAATTTGTGGCGCATAATTCACAGAAATGTGCGAGTGAGCGGCCAAGTTTGAACGAACGACTTTTTATGGCCAATAACTTAACCAGACGCCTGCAAAAAAGAGAAAAAAATATATGTATAACTCAACAATCGCCCACTGGCAAAGCCAAAGGCAAAGAAAAAGACAACGACGTTGATAAAAATAGCGATACCGATATCAATAACGGTAACAATGTTTAGGCCGATGACGATGACTATGACGACTGCAATACTATCTTTGTTATTTCCGCTTTTTTTTTATCGGAAATGGTAGAAATTTCAAGCATAATATAAATTTTTTAAAATTAAGAAAATATATAACAAATTTTTAGGGAAAAAATACAAAAAAAAACATAAATATAATAATTTATTTTGTTTCATATTTTTATTATCAATGTGCATTCCAAGGAATGTCCAAGCAACCATATTAAATTCTAGGAAAGTGTTATACTGTTTCTTATTCCAAGAACTTGAGATTGATTTTATTAACTCAAAAATAATTAATAATGTAAAATCTTGACTGAAATGATGGCTTGGAAAATACTGAAAGAATAAAATTAGTAAATGCTTTAAAAATGTAGTGAGGAAATTAAGATGTTATTGGGTAAATACATTTATTGTATTATGGCATTACTCATACGCAGTGGCGTCCAGAGTCTGGAGCTCTCAGTTTTCTGGACTCATTTGCAGTTTCAATTTCATTTCGTTTCGGATTTTGCAATCGGAGAATTTGTTGCAAGTGTTGCCTCTCAGACAAACAAAGGCGACGTCGTCGATTGAAATCGAACCTTGTGTTGAAATTGTGTAAACATAAGTATTTATGCATTTTTGGAGAAGAGACCCATTTGGGCCTAATGTCAACCTTGTCCCCATTAGAAACATTGATAACACTCTGCTTTGTAGGATGAGCAATGAAATTATTTGGTTTCTCTTTTATGTTTCGATAAAGAACGACACGCACTTATCAGAGCGCAATCAAAACAAACCAAGCCAGCTGACAGTTGCCCAATAACAACAAGACAATAACAACATAGACAACAACAACATAGACAGCAACAACTCGTAGATATCCAATGAAAACAATGTTACAACTCAAGTGGGCTTTGCATATTTTCTCAAGATCTTTGAATGCATTTTGTCGTTTAAATTGGGAAAGACTAAATCCACATGCACATGACTGTGGCAGAGAGTTCCAGAGTTGCCAAGCACATCTATAATTAGCAATTGCTGAACGTAATATTTCCCCAACTGATAAGATAAGGCCCCAAAAACCTGCCGCTGCCTTTGATAGCGTAAATTCTGTTGAGTTGAGTATATTATTTTATGGCCTCGCAACGGGGGAATTTCATTTTCAATGGGTCTCTTGGGGAATTGCAAATGAAACTCTTTAGTTTACCGGGCATATATATTTGTGTACCCATTGGGAATTATGCTTTGCAGAAAAAGAATTCACTGGAAACAGATTTCTCATTTATTTAAAAATTTTAGCATTAAAACAAATTTTAGCTGCAATTTCTGATCTTGATTAAAAAATTATAATGTATTTATTATATTTCAATTTCTGTTTAAAATCATGCAATTCCTTTTTTATTAATTATTGTTTAATTCTCAAATGTATCAAGACATTAAAATATCAAAAATTGTTAAATTTATATTTTTAAAAATCATATTTTATTGCATTGTATTTACCCGTTTCCCTAAAAAATATTCCGGTCATTTTTGGGCGCTTCTTCTTTCATTTGATATTAGTTGATCAATGAAAACAAATTTGCATATGGATATTTATAGCCCACGCCAAACAATTTCGTCAATTGGCAAAGGCAAATCAAAGGCAGACACGAGCAAACATTCATTTAGCTGTTGTTGTTGCTGCTGTTGTTATTTTTCCTCTGTTTTTTGTGTGTGTTTAATATTTTTTAAATGGCATCAAATGTGGAGCATGGCGACCTCGTCTGGGATTACAAACGCGTTGGATGCAGTTGCAGTAGCCGCTGATAGTGAAATGTGCTCCAACGGATCGATTGCATGCTGTTTGTTTTTTTTGTGGTTCTCGCTGCCGATGCCGGTGTCGGTGGCGTATGAGTAATCTGCAGTTGACAGTAGGTAGTACACAGAGAAAAAAATCGGGAATGCTGGGCTATAATCAATCCAACGCGTTGTGAGAATCTATTTCTCAATATATTTATTTATTATGTATTAGTTCGAATTATTTACTTATATGTATGTATATCAAATTAGATATTTCAAATAATTTAATCTTCTGATTTATTTATTTAATTTCGAAAGTTTCGGATATTCTTAAGCCAAGTACAATATACTTGATTAAAGTACGATTTTTTTTTTGGCAAATATTTTAATCATCGGAGCTCTAAATGCATTTTTTCAATGAAATCAAATGTATTAGATTTTCTTGACTATTTTTATACCAATTGGTTGTCATTTTATTCGCATATTGAGCTTAACAATTATATCCTGAATACTTACCTAAAAAATATATGCTTAGTATTTTAAGCTTGAATTGTAGAACGGATTTGTTTTTTCTGTGTAGTAAGTCGCTCTCCCCTTTATGTGCAGGCTGAGTTACGTGACAATATGTTGGGCACGTTCGACGCATATTAATCAGCGGTCAGACAAGCAGATAAACAAATTCGCCTGACACTCTTTTAAGTGCTATGGCAACAACAACAACAACAACAACAACAATGACAAAAGCGGAAAGTTCAGCTCATTAGGCCAGTGATTTGTATGGGAAATGCATTTTCCAGTCGGTTATTATGAATGGTTTTCTTTATATGTTTTTATCCCCATAGGTGCATTCAAATCATCATTTGTCTTTGCTGAGGTGCGCCACAAAAAAAAAAAAAAACAGTTGCAACCTTTTTGAATTGTTGTTGCTTCTACCTTGAGATAGACTTAATTTGCATATATTTAATTAGGGATTGCCAATTTATTTTCAATTTAAATTGTAAAAATAGCAAAAGCAGTTAGCAAAATATAATAAATAAAAAATAGGCAGGAATTTTGGTACTTGCATTAAATTTATTATATGAAATTTGTGCTATTAAAATTTAAACCTGTTTTTTTACAATCTTTATAAATTCAAATTTCATATTCAAAGTAAAAATCAGCAAATAATTTTAATTTTTATTTTGTATTTTACTTTTTTTCCATTGAGAAAATTTCACACTCACAACTGTTGGCCAATAATTGAGATTTGCAAATGAATTAAGTCAATAATGAAAGGCAACACAAGTTCGTTAAAAATGTATTTAGACGCCATCAATTAAAGCACTAATTATAAACAATTAAAATCAAAGTCAGTAGCAGCAGCAGCAGCTACAAAAACAAACAAAAATAGTTAAATAAATGTATGAAAATATACGGAGTGCATATGGATTTTTTTTTTTGCAAGTCATTTTGTCATTTCGAATGCAAACGACTCTGAAATGGCCTCTGTTTGTATCTGTATATGTAAATGCAGCTGTATCTATAAATGTATCTATGTCCATATGTCTATACATATATAACCGTACACAAGCTGCACTTTCGATTTGAGCATTTGAGATTTACAATTTTTTGTGTGTTTTGTTTTGTTTTTTGCAGGTCTGGAACGGACAGCCGACCATTTATGTCTTATAAAAGGTAATCAGCTCGCACATTAGCATGCCATGATCACAGACACAACAACAACAACAGCAACAACAACTATCACAACAACAAGATCATTCGGGAATCCAAATTGAGCTGTTGCTACTCTCCGTTTGGCATTGGCATTTCCATTTTCATTTCCATATTCATTCCCAAATTCGCAGTTGAGATCTCCCAATTTAGTGGCGACTTCAACTCTGAATCTGAATCGCATCGTTAGCCATCTCAGCTCCCCATCTCAGACAACAGCAGCATCATCATTCCCATGATCATTGCCATGATCATTATGATCACTTTGAAACCAGTTCACAAAACTAAAATTAAGCGGGAAACGCTCTTTTTGGTACCTCCGACTATTAGATACTCTTCACACAATTTAGATATCTAATAATTATATCTGTGAGTTTAAACTTTAAAGCTTCGGCAGCTTAAACATTACTGCATACTCTTAGGCGCTGTCATTGCTTCAAAACCTAAAACAGCCATAAATATTGCAATATTTATCCGATTATGATGCGGTTAAATAGGAATGTATATAATAATTAAAAAAAACTTAAGTTAACATAAAGAGATTTCTATCTTAAGCTGTTGGTTGATGCTGATGAAGATTATATGTATATTTATAGGCTCCGAGCTGCGTTCTTCTCTCTGTTGCAAAACTTTCAAAGACTTTAATGTACCCTTACACTTTTGAGGTAATGGGTATAAAAACCAGCTAGTAAAGTTTGCTGTAGCTTTTAGCCCGGCAACTCTGTGTTGCCAAGTTGCAGTCGCTTTTTTGCCGCACGGTGGGTGCCGGCATCGTCATTGGCATCGATATCGGCCGGCAGAGTCGGCCTAAACGCAAAGCAAAGCAAAACAGCAAGTGGTCATAACTGTCAAATGCTTTGTCCCCCTCTCTCTCTCTCTCTCTCTCTCTCTCTCAGTCTTTGGCTCTGTTTTCGGTGTTGGCTTTTGGCTGCATTCAAGACATTGGCAGCTACTGCCAATCAGTGTTGCCACAACAGCTTTTATTCCCTCAAATCTGGCTCTTTATACAATTCTGGTATTCTTTTTAATATTTTTTATTTTGACATTTATTTTAATTAATTATTTAAAACTAATTATTTATGAACTACAAGCGAATATTGAAAATTAATGAATAAAAAATATTAAAATCTTTTTTTTCTTAAAATAGTTTTGTTAAAAGATGTAGATTTTTTTCTCAACCATTTTAGCAGTCTCCAAAGTTGGCAGCACTACTGCCATTAGCAAACGACAGTGTTGCCAATACTCGCACTAAGTCTGAGCCACTTTAATGGCCAGCAATCGTGCGTGCTCTTAACGTGTCAACTGGCCGGCAAGTGGCCGGCATCCAAGGCAGCAACAACAGCTAAAGCAACAACAACAACAGATCATGCGATCTTCTTCGTTTTCTCAGCACAATTGCTGTGCCCATCGACAGCCATTCAGATATTGTATTTATACATAGTTTATTAAACTGCTACCAAAACTTAACCGCAGGGTTATTTGTCCATTGGAGTGTCTACACTCTCTGTGTTGTTGTTGTTGAGCTGGGCATCTGTCTGGCCTTCTACTTCTGTTCTGTTCTGTTCTGTTCTGTTCTGGCCTGGAATGGAGTCTGTGAACACGTGTCTTTAAATAACACTGTCCTACAACATTTCTGAGAATTCCAAATCTGTGTTAAATCAACTTGACTTGGAACCAGTTTATTTCTTACTTGAACTGTTGAAGCCAACATCCTGTGCAGCGAAATTAATTGATTATAAGTATGTGCAGCTTAAGAATTTCACAAATTATGCATAAATTGAGCAAAATATTTGGAAGCACAAAACTTAGAGCCTGCTAATTAGGCAGTTAAAATTGGGTAATCAAATTTCGGAAAATGTTAGTAAAATGAAAGTAAAAATTAAATATTTGTAATATTTTTTTAATTTTTGTGGTTTTATTAACAATTGTTATTGTATTGCAATATTCAAGTTAAAGCTTCCTTTTTATGTTGTATAGTGTATAGAGTTCGGTTTACATATTAGCCACATAGTATCTAGCCAGTTAACGACAGACAACGACGGAATCCGGCGGAATGAATTGGCAGGTGCAATTTGCCAATAATTTCATGCAACAATTGGTGAATTTATGGCGTGTTGTAAGTTTTTATAGCTGCCACAAATTGTTGAATAGCGAAATCGACTCATATAATTTTGGTTGAATTTAGATTTTAATAAATGCAATTAATCATAGTATTGTTTTTCTTATTTTTAAATAACAAAACAATTCGTTTTGACCTCGAGAGCCGAGAAAATTAGCAATTTGTGTGTTGAGCTCAAGTTTAATCGGAAGCAGTTGAAGTGCTAATTAATGTGATTCGTTTGAGCTTTAAAGGTCTACGGCTTAGTCAGTGCTACAAATAGAATCGAATCAATCGAGAGTATGATACAAAAACACACCCTGAACTTTGCCAAAGAAACCCACGCAGATTCAGTTTGCTTTCAGTTTCTGTCAGAATTCAATTAAGTTGTTATTTGGTAATGTCACCCAATCCAATCCAATGTGAGATCCCCTAGTTGGAAATTCCCGAAACTCAGCAGGGGGAAAAATGTGATCATTCAACATTTTGCAGGTCTTCTTCTTCGTTGTTTGCCAATTAACGCAGCTGCGGATAATAATTTAGCTTAACTATTAGTATCTACTAGATATGTATCTGCAACTGTGTATCTGTGTCTATGCTGATGTATCTATGTATCTAGTTTGTGCCTTACTAATTACAAATACGTGGCTCCAGAACTTGTTGAAAATATAGACAATTACAAGGCATTGATTAACTTAACTGTTGACTTATGGTCTGTAGACTAGAAATTAACGTAATTCTAATTACACACAAACAACACACACATAAAGTTCAATGAAATGTCAATTTACTGTGATCTTTAGTGTGTGGATAACAAGCAAAGCGATAGATTAAAAACTCGTAACAGAGACTTTTATACATTCACTGGTTATACGCCTGATAATTGATAATTGTCTGTTAAATCATTATTTGCAATTCGTACTGCACTTTGAGCATAAATTTAAAGGTGATTTGAACAAAGAGCACACTTTATATTAAGTATAGAGTGATAGTTGCTTTGAATCAGGAAATGCAACAATTCTAAGTGTATTAATTGTTTGATTTTAATACAAAAGTTTCGAATTATTTCTTTGATCGGATTAAAAAAATGCTGAAAGAATAAAGAATTAAAGTTTAACTCTTATTATCAATCTATATTTAAGGAAAGATAAACTTGTATCCTTCAAAATAAATTGTTATTATAAAAATTAGAAATAAATGTTTGTTCTATTTGCAGAATATCCCATTCACAAGTTGTACATTTAAGATTTGCTCATTCATACAGATAAATTTATTTAGGTTTGATTTGTTTAAGCCTAACATAAATCTCATTTGCGACTCCTGGATTGATTGGATAACTACATCATAAAGATCGCAACTGCTAATTGTCAGTTTAACTATTCTATTGTACTTTGCACAAAGAAGTGCAAAAAGTCCGAGAAAATCGCTTGTTAAACTGAAGCCGCTTCAATTCCCCATCTTAAGTTGTTATGAAGGTAACTCAGGGATTACGAAACCTTTGTCACCAGACAGACCAACAAACGGACAGACGGACAGATAGACGAAGAGACGGACAGACAAAGTGCATCAGATTTGGCGTCTGGCGCCCATTGGCGTTGACTTTCATTGAAAAGTGTCGACAAAAGTGCAGCCCATTTGGCACAAATCAACGTTGTCTGTAGCTGTATTTGTATCTGTAACTGTGTATACAAAGGTATCTATGTATCTATGCCAAAAAATAACAAACAATGATTTATGTAGGCGTCGCTGTCAGCGCGACAAAACTTTTTGCCGTGGGTGTCCGAGTCGCCTGCTGATTTCTGAGAGATTCACACACACACATGCAGTGATAACCGGACTGTAACTAAATTAATATGAAATAATCAAAGTGCCTTAAATTAAACTGTTGTTGCTAGTCACCTTTCTCTTTATACTAAATGCACTGCATCCCAAATTTCTGGCTTTATGAAATGATCTTCTCAGAAGGCATTTTTTCCTTTATCACGTTCGAAAATAACACAGAACGTTGTACATTTCAAAATACTCGAGATATTTTAATTCGATTTCATGCACGCTGGCGAAAGTATACAGCAACAGTAGCAGCGGAAAGTATACAATCACCTGCATAAAATATCGAATCGAATAAATAGTAATATTAAATTGCTAAAAAAAAAGAAATTAAAAATTATAATAATTATAGACTCATAAGAAGTATGAAAATTGTGAAATTTGAGGTGTAAACTGTCGAGTTTACCTTTCCTTTCTAATTGCTCTCAAACTTTCTCCAAAAAAAAAAGGTGTTTATTCCAGTTTAATTATTATCTTTAGGGGGTTTTTTTACTTTAAATATTGCGAAGTTTCTCGTTAAATGCCTGAAATGTATGGCATTTAAAATGGTTTTCAATTAGTAATTGCTAACATATATGGGATTTTTTTAATGAGTCATGTTATGCTATTAAAACGCTTACATTTTTTTTTCAGAAATGCTAAAGTTTTGACTTGTAGTGTGATTCAGTTTTATGGCGAATTGTCAATATACTTTTCTTGCTTACAAATGCTGGCTGGCAAGTGGCCAGAAATAGAAATAGAGAAGGCGGCGTTGATAGATGAGATACATTTTGATTTTGATGGGTTCAAGTTCAATGAAAATGTGTTCAATGTGTGTGCTACTAATAATAGGAAATGGCACAGGGTCTCGGGCATTTACTATGGCAAACTCAAGTTGAATGTTGAATGCTTTCGGCATTTAAGCGGCAACAGGTCGCATACGTAATGTGAGCTGCAGTTCAGTTTTACTTTTCGTTTTTTTTATTACTACATTTTTTTTGGTAAGTCTTTTATTGGTGCATTGACTTCAGGTTTGCTTTGGTTTTCATTTTACATGTCGTTTCCATTTTTTGCTTCAACTTTTTTGGGGCGTTGTTTTGACTTTTCTGCTTTTTTTTGTCTTTTCTGTCCAACAAACACGTTTTGCATAATTCACATAATTTTCGCTTATGCTTTGGATTTTTGCGAGCCTCACATTTTAAAGTTACGTATCTGGAAGATTGGTTTCTTTTTATTTTTTTTTACCTTTCGTGGAAATCAATAAAACACTTGCCGTGGCTGTTTCTTCTTCTTGTTTGTCGTCTGTTTCGGTTTTATTAATAAAAACGTTTTCAGGTTACGCGGCGACTTTAAATAAGGCTCATTTGCACTTGATTGGCGTTGCCATACTTTGGGCAGACTCTCTAAATAAAACTGCCTAATTGGCAAATTGGCAAATTGGCGAATTGGCAAATTGAAGACTCCCTTCAATCGATCGATCGATGGATCGAATTGGGTCATTGGACCCACTGAATATTGCAGTTCAGCAGATCGAGAACAAACCCCAATTCAATTACGAGTACAATACACTTATGCTAATTGTCTTTGGCTCCGTCGCTCTATTGTTTGCATCTGTGTGTGTGTATATGTCTGTATGTGTGCGTTTCTACCTGCCCACGAGTTATCGCAAAATGTGCTCATAGCTCGTTTTCTATGACGACATGACTGTGTAAAATTCACAGTTCGCCTTGAATGAACTGTGCTCAACGTTGTGCTGTTTTTTAGACCCCGTACTTAAAAAAAGTAAAGGGGTCTATTAACTTTGTCACAAAAAAACTAGTCGGCGGTGCTACAGTCGAGCGGTACTCGACTGTCGAAGACCCCGTACTTACTATGCAAAAGCAAACACTGCTTAAAGTCATGTAATATAAGTCGCTACAAACATTTAACGTATTTTAATATATATATATTTTCGCCCAAATATATTGAGGATACGTACATATATCAATTTACATTAATGATATAATAAATGATTTATTAAAGCACATCATCAAATTTAACAGATGCACAAAATAAATTGATTTAAGCATTAGAGAAAGCGAGAAAGCGATAAGAGCATTTCCCACATCCACATCTCTTAACAATAAACCAAAAAAAAATCAAATATTAACATTGAATTGATGTAACTGCAACATTAATATAAAATGTCAGGAAAACATTAATAAATCTTAAAAATAAAAAAGTCTGTTCAAGCCGGGATTCGAGCTCGGGACCTACATATGATCTAAAAAGTCTGCAAATATTAAAAAAAAAATTAAAAAATTTGCTCTCGCTGGGAGTTGAACCCGCGACTAATTGCTAATTTACTGGGAACTTTGCCCCTTAGGCCACCGAAGCCAACATTACAAATGCAAAATGCAGATATGTTAAGACTACAATGATTTATTCTTTGCCAGCTATGATTTCTGCAACATCATTTTAAAATTTAATAACATTAAAAAACACATTTGGGGATCATCTGCTAACAACTTAATTTTATTGGTCAAATAATAAATACTAACATTTTGAATTGATAAAAATGCAACACTTATATAAAATATCAACATAACACAAAAAAATTGATTTTAAAAACAAAAAAAATTTTGTTCGTGTCAGGATTTGAACCCGCGACCCCCTGACACAACTGAAACTGACAATGTAAGCAAAAAACTAGGCGTCTTTACAAATTGCGCCACAGTCGCTCTTTGAAATCTATTGTCCAGTAATAGATTTCATTGTTACTGGACTGTAAGTCAAAAGTAATTAATTGTATTCATTGATTGTTGTTGTTGCTGCTAAAGTATGGCAAATAAAGGAGAATTTAGTTGTTCAATATCTTCTCTGTTTATTATCCGATCGCGATGAAATTTTCAGCAAACATGAAAAGTAACAATATCTTCGTCTATGCTTAATAAGGAATGTCTATCTTTAAAATTGTCCTTATAATTAAGATTTTCTAATTTGTGGGCGTTTAAGGGGGCGTGGCCAAAATCTAAAACAAACTCGATCTGCTTACAATATAGACGCACCTACATACCAAGTTTGAAGTCCCTAGCTTTTATAGTCTCTGAGATCTAGGCGCTCTTACAGACGGACGACCGACGGACGGAGACGGACATGGCTATATCAACTCGGCTGTTGATGCTGATCAAGAATATATATACTTTATGGGGTCCGCCACGTCTTCTGCCTGTTACGCACATTTTTTTGTGACAAAGTTAATAGACCCCTATACTTTTTTAAAGTACGGGGTCTAAAAAGTGCGTAACAGGCAGAAGGAGGCGTGGCAGACCCCATAAAGTATATATATTCTTAATCAGCATCAACAGCCGAGTCGATATAGCCATGTCTGTCTGTCTGTCTGTCCGTCTGTCCGTCTGTAAGAGCGCCTAGATCTCAGAGACTATAAGAGCTAGAGACTCCAAACTTGGTATGTAGGTTCGTCTATACTGCAAGCAGATCGAGTTTGTTTTAGATTTCGGATCGGACCACTTTATCATATAGCTCCCATAGGAACGATCAGTCGAAAATCAAGTCTTAGTATGAAAATCTTTTTGTTGTTTGAGATATCTTTATAATAAGTACGGGGTCTCCGACAGTCGAGTACCGCTCGACTGTAGCACCGCCGACTAGTTTTATTTACTATTGCTATTTTATTTCTATTTCTATTTTGATTCTTTTAGACCAGTAGCCAAAGTGTAAATAGGCCATTGGGTATTTGACAAAGATCTCAGTGACTTTATGTGAACATAACTAATTTCTTAATTATTCATAAAATTTTTTCATAAAATTTGCTGTCATTTCTGTTTTTTTTAATTAAGTATTATTTCATAAATTGTTATACATATTTTTATTTATTTTCATTTGTCATTATTTCATTTCTTCATTTTTTTTTTTAAATTTATTATTATTCAATAAATAATCACTTATATATTTAAAATATCAAATATATACTTAAAGTTCATTTATGGTAATTGAATCGATTGAGTGAGTAATGGGCATCTAACAGTCGAGCAACTCGATTGTAGATTTTCAATTGTACATATATGTTTTTTGTTTTGTTAAATTTCGCATTGTGAATGGCAGCAAAACAACAACAACAACAACAACAACAACAACAACAACAACAAAGTTGCCTAGCTTCATTGGCCAAAGCTGAAAACTGAAGGCGTCTTGGCTTGGCCAGTTGCCTGAGTCATAAGACGCTTCAATCTGTGCTTAGACGTCATCTTGGCAACAAAACTGTGTATCTGTCTCTCTGTCTGTCTCTCTAAGTGTCTTTATGTCTGTCTGTCTGTCTGTCTGTATGCGTGTGTCTGTGAGTTTATGCAAAAGCTCGCAGGTAAAACGGCAACGAAATCACCTGATGTTTTAATTGCTGCGCTTCGTCATTTCGACTGCGTAAAGCGGTCGAATGAAAAGGAAAGAAAGCGAGAGACAGAGACAGAGAAAGATAGAGAGGAGTGGGTAGACAGTGTATAAACATACGTTGATGAACAAAATAATAGAAACGATAAAAAACGAATCGTACACAGAAAAAAAAATGCCGTTCTAAAATCAAGCCTAAAATACTTAATTTAAGCCTGCATTTTTTAAGTATGTTTCCAGGATTAAACTGAACAATCAAGCCTATATCGGGATTAAAATGGGAAAATAAGCGCAAATTACTTGATTCTCTCTCGGCCTCTCTCATTTCAACTGGTTCAGTGGCTCAGTGGTTAGAGTCGCCGACCTGTTTGAAAAAAACTGGGTTCGATTCCCCCCAGTCAATTGCATTCAAACATTTAATAAATAATTTAAAAAAAATTTAAATAAAAAATTTTTAAAAAAAATCTTAAAAAAAAAGTTTAAAATTTGAAAAAATTAAAAAATAAAAAAAAATTTAAGAAAAATTTAAAAAAAAAAAATTAAAAAAAAATAAAAACAAAAAAGTTAAAAAAAGTCTTAAAAAAAAATTAAAAAAAAAGTTTAAATGTAACAAAAAACATTATTTTTTTTTAGCCTGAATTTAAGAATTTCAGGATTGAATTCGGGATTGAAAAAATCAAGTATTTCATACTTGGTTTAAGCAAATCCGAGATTACCCCACTTCTGACATCGTTTCGGATTGAATCCGGGCTAAATATCCCGGATTTTTTTTCTGTGTATTTTTAAAATTGATTACTATTTATTATATTATTTATTATTGATTATTAAATATTTGGTTTGAAGTGTTAAAAATATTCTCGTTTCTAAAATTGTTTCCATGACTGTAGGCAGAGAAAACGAAAGCAAACTGTAAGAGAAGAAAGACTCCAACTTTGCAATGTAGAATTGACAACGGTTCAATAAACCACAGAACCAACTATGAATGACCCCAAAACATTAACGGTAACTGTAACACGCTGAGCTTGCACTCTTTTCTCTCCACACTACTCTCTTCTCTCTCCTCTCTCCATTCTCCACTCTCCGCTAAAAATGTCCCATTTATTTCGTAGGTAACACGTAAAAAGTCGCACTTTTGATGATCTTTGTAGTTTAGTTTTTTTGCATACTCAATTGGAAATACTACAAGTAGTTTTATCTTTCATATACGAATATACATATCTATTTATATACCGTTAGACATATTTGAAATCAGCACACATTACCTATAAAAAAGAGATTTGCACAAATCTAAATACACACACGCATACACACAAATGAAATTCGCAACTCGGTCTCTAAATTATATATATTTTTTACGAGTTTTTTTTTATGTTTAGTCAACAGTCAAATGTACTTACTTGAATATTTGCATACACTATCTCTCTCTTTCTCCTAACTAAGTGCAAAATAATATTCCCGCAAACTTGACACATCAAATGGTGACCGACAACCAACAACAACAATTAATGTTTATAGCTGGGAAAAAGAAGAGCAAGGAAATTACAGTAGCAAAAATTAATTTATACACTAATAAAAAAAAACTTGTGGGCATATTGAAGATTGAAAGATTGACAACATTCAAAGTTAAATCTACTCATTATTTGAATCTACTCCATGTACATTTTGGCATCAATGGAAAGGTCGCTTCAAGTCCGTTTGAATGATACAAAACTTTCCTTAATTTTTGAATTCTTGTTAAGATCTATTTTAAACTTTTTTCCTCGATTTTTTTCAAACTAAAATATTATAACTGAAAATTTCAAGATTTAAACATATAAATCGTGTGTGTTTTGCTATTTCTAATGTTTAATTTAGTATATATAAAACAATAAAAAGAAAATTAAATTTCTTTCGTGTTATTTGCAGCAATCAAAATAAACGGTATATTTAGTTTCGAAATTCAGTCTGTTTTTTTAAATGCAGACAATTCCTGTTAAGTTTTGCATTTTATTATTATTAATATCAGAGAATTAATCCGAAACGAATATCGGTTTCAGTTACGGTTTCGGTTATGTTCGGATTTAGGCTTTCGGTTATAGGTTACGCAAAATCTTTGAATAAAGGTTTCGTAACGGTGAACCGGTTTTCATATGTTTCGGTTTTGAAATACCGGTATGGTTTCGGTTCACAAAAAAAAATTTTTTTGTAAAAATATAATTATATTAACAATATAATAATGAAAAAAAAGGCATAACTTTTTTAATGTTTCATTCACACATTTATTTCAGATATAAATAAAAATTATAAATAAAAAATAAAATACAAAACTAATAACAAAATATCAGAGATAGCAAACAAGACTTATGAGTCGTTTTAAACTATTTTTAACTTGTTTTTTAAATTTGTATAGCAAAAATTAATAATAAAACATGCTTTTAAAATTGTATTTTATTTGCAATTTTTAAAATATCAATTAAAAATAAAACTATTTTTCTATTTTTATTAATTTCTATTTCTATTTTTGTAAATAAAAATGTATTTTAACATGCATGAAAAACCGATTTAACCCTTTTAAATGAAACGGTTACTAAACGGTTATTTCGGTTTACAGAGTTTCGGTTTAAGGGTTTCGGTCAGATGAAAATTTTTTTTTCGGTTACGGTTTCGGTTACGGTTTCAAATTTCAATCGGTATTCCCGGTTAAAGGTTACGGTTTCGGTTAGGGTTTTAATCCCTGATTAATATATATTCTTGTATATTCTTAATATTAGTTGTTAAGTGTTGTACAGGGTATTTAAAGGTCAACTAGAATAGAATGCTGTACAAATAACGCTTGTTTGCTAATGTGGTTGATTCTTCATTTCATTTTTGGACGCACTGAGTCAAGGTTAGGAACATTTGTCATTGTTTAACTGAAATCCCGTTGTTGTTGTTCTTGCTGTGGCTGTTGTTGCTCTAATTGTTGTTGTTGTCGCAGATTTCTTTCAATTTGCAAAATGTTTGTTCTAAGTGAATTTCGGCATTAAGTGGCATTTGGCAGCCATACGTTACGGAGTCGCTATATTTCATATATACATCAAATATATATACATATATTTAAATTCCATTTTTTGTCTGTTTCGGTAAATTTCAACTTCCTGTCGCTGAGAACTAAGAACTAAAAAAGAAGAATAAAAAGCGCTGAGTGAACACATGCAATTTAGTGAAATCATGATCAAATTATGATAACACACACACACACACACACACACACACATACTCGCACATTTAAAATGCAATTAAGCACATTAATTGCATTTATACAATGGCAATTGCAATATTGCAATCGCACCGTTAACTGGTCGGACAGGTGGCCAAAAAGGCAAATTGACAGATTTTGATAAATGCACATTTATTTGGCTTTTGCATTTTCCCATTGAGGGAGACAGAGACAGAGAGACAGAGAGAAGAGAAAGTCTTTCGCAAGACACTTGGCAATTTGTCAACACCAGCCCATTTGAAGAAGACATTTGTGACTAGTGACTATTTGTTGTTGTTGTTGTTGTTGTTGTTGTTGTTATTACTTGCATTTGGCCATGTTCAAGCTCAGGCAATAACACAATTTGTTAAGACCACTTTTCACATGTCACTTGGAGGAGGCGTTGCAGTCTCAGTCACACACAGTGGGAGCCAACTGTTTATGCTCGACTTGACCTTGAGGCTGACAAACAACCTTATCTTAACTCTGCATCTGCATCTACTTCTCTCTTTTCGCATACACTCGGAGAAAAATGCATAGTTCAGCTCGTATTAAATTTATAAATAAAGTGTCATTTATTATTTGCCGCAAAATTGTTTGATAAAATATTTTTACAGAAAATAAAAGTTTAGTCATAATTATATGGGCATTTCCACAGAAATGTCAACCGAGGCTAAAAACGAAAAATTGATCAAAAACTCACATCTCGTGAAATTTCCTTCCAAAAATGTATTCAAGTTATTTATTTATGCAATATACGCTAGAAGAAATTCAATAGGACGTACATATAGATTCTACATTGGAATAAATTCACTTTTTCTATATTTTTGCCCATTTTCTTAAAAATGGATTTCCAAAATGGACCGTTTGTATTCTATCGATTACACTAAGAAGGATAGTAAGATTGTAACAAAAACCGTTTTAACACATAGAAATATATTGAAATTTTAATTTGCAACAAGTCTTTCGAGCGGTTTCGATATATAATTTAAAAAAAGGAAGACAGAAACAACATAAATATTTTGTGGAATATTTTGTCACGTGCGACAGTGACTCAAATCAAATTTAAAAAAAAAACTTCTTAATATTTTTAAATCAAACAAAATGCATTTTTTAAATAAACGAATGCATTACATTTCAAAATAAATTGGATCAAAATATTCGTACACGTTTTGCCGAAATTAGTGTTAGAGCTGGTCGCCGAAAAAACGACTTCTATCTGAGTCGCGTGCGAATGTCTTGGTTATTTTAAATTATCTTGAAAACGAACAATTTCCTAAAATCAACCTAAGCATCAATTATAGTAATAATCAAGACCTATAAGTTTCACCTTTTGTCACAACAAAATAATGTTTTGGCATATGTTTTATTTCACTTTGAATGCGTACGAATGTCGCATTCGACATTAGAGAATTACCTATATTTTAAATAAAAATATAAAATTAAAATATGTTTCTCCATGTGTCTTTCTTCACTTGATTTGCCAGCCATTTGAATTTGCATGTGGTGTGTGTTGCCTCATTTCCAGTTGATATTTTCTGCTTGGCTGCTGCTGCCTCAGCCCGCATCATTATCGCGACTGCGCCTCAATTACGTGCCACCAATTGCGGCAGCAGCTGCTGTACATGCCCCGGCATACTATACGTGTATATGTGTTTTTTATTTGTGTGAGAAGACACCGCTGTGCCGAACAGTTGACCAAATTTGTGTCCTTGGGTCGAGGCAGAAGTTTTGCACAGCAAACAGAACGAAAGCTTGTTGCAACTATGTGTATTTGTATACCTAAGTGTGTGTATGTGTGTATGTGCACGGATCAGCATGACAATGCATAATCAAAGCAAACGAGTGTCGACTCATAATTACCGGTAATTTCACAAGGGAATAGCTTAAAAGAGCTCAGACAGACAAACAGAATAATGTAATTAAGAAAATTAACAATATCAATATTGAAAATTAATGTTAGAAAACAAATAAATTGAAAGGGAAACATTGGAAGTAGAGAATATTTTAGTTTCATAAAATATTTTGAGTTTCGAACATTGCACATTTTTTCTACTTTTAACTTTTTGATTCAGTTCCAAGTAAAATAAAAAAAAAAAATTGGGGTATAAAGAATAAATTGTGTTATTTATTACTCAAATTTCTAGCATTTATTAAATTGAATATAATCAAATGATTATATTATGTGCGTTTCTTTTGATAATATGAGCACAATGAATAAATGAATATATATTTTTTTATGAAATACAAACTTAAACCGATTCAGAAGTTTATTTTTTTTTGTAATCTGTTTGATCTCTGAATGAATCGAAGTAAATTTTGATGTTTTTTTGTACCTTTATTTTGGTTTCCTTAAATTTTATTCTTATCAACAACTTTTGCATCACTTAAATGCACCTTGTTGCATGTATCTATTATAATTGATATGCAGATGACAAGTGCATGCACTTGTCCAGTCGATAATCTATAGACTCGTATTATTCTCCAAGAGTCTCTGCGGTCAGAGAGACTTTTTATCAACGACGTCTGAGTTTTGAGTCTGAGCTGAGGAAGAGCGCGAAATTGCACTTAAATTGCATCCACGAGACAGACGTCAATCATTTTGCGTTGCTCAACTAATAAATGGCGGGCACACACACAGATACTCACACACACACACAGATACACAGATACAGATCCACAAGATTGAGATTAAAAGCAAGCCGCTTGTTAGTCGGGAAATACTACGGCATAAATAAATAAAAAGCAGCTGCTCAGCGACGACCTCAACCCCTTAACCCCTTAATACCCAGAGAGAGAGAGAGAGAGAGAGAGAGAGAGAGAGAGAGAGAGAGAGAGAGAGAGAGAGAGAGAGACGAATGCTAAATGGGTTTGATCTTTATCTATGTGATAATCTGTGTTGAGGTTGTCTACATGTGTGTGTGTGTGTGTGGGTAGTGAGTAGTTGAAATTTTAAAGAGACAAATGCTGGCAGGTGATTTACTTAATCAAGAGAATAGCCAGAGAACAGTGAAAGTCAGCAGATAGATAATTAGATTCATCTAAGAAATCTACAAATTTATAGCAAAACTACAAATTAAATATGCATTTATTTCAAAGAGTATATGATTAATGGACGAACGTGTAATTTGCAAAGTCAATCTTAATTAATGATTGATAGCCACAGAACAATTAAAGGCATGAACTAAATTATTTGATTTATTGTTAAGTACAAATTTTCATTGAATAACTTATTAATATTTATACCTGTTTAGCATGTAATTTCCATGGTATATATTTACTTGTCTATCAATTTAATGAAAATAAAGATATGTAGTCCTGTAGAACCTTTTTTACTTTGTGTATACTCTACCAATCCCTTGTTCTCGTCACTGAATCATCATCCTACATAAATATAGTACTTATATGGAACTGACATGTGCGTCAGGTGCTTGAGTTGCTGATGTCACAGTCCACGCAAATTGTCGTGTAGAACTTTAAATTTTATCAATACAAATGTAGCAAAAGAATTATTAATTGCCAGAACAAAGATAATGTCGTCAATTCCCCGTGCTTAGTCCATGGACAGGCAAACGATAAGCAAATCTAATCACGATAGCAGTTATCGATAGAAACGGAAACAGCGAAAATTATCAGAGGGAGTGCTACGAAGATACAGCGAGACAGAGATAGAAAATGACGTAACGTGTGTTCAAAGCTCATAGAACAAACTAGACAAATTTTATTGGTGTTGTTATTTTCGAAGGTGCTAACTTCGTAACTCATTCTATTTGTGAGAACTTTTATTTTTATATATTTTAGCGCATAGCAACTAGTTATTTATTAGACCCCGTACTTTAAAAAAGTAAAGGGGTCTATTAACTTTGTCACAAAAAAAAATGTGCGTAACAGGTAGAAGGAGGCTTGGCAGACCCCATAAAGTATATATATTCTTAATCAGCATTAACAGCCGAGTCGATATAGCCATGTCCGTCCGCCCGTCTGTCCGTCTGTAAGAGCGCCTAGATCTCAGAGACTATAAGAGCTAGAGACTCCAAACTTGGTATGTAGGTTCGTCTATACTGCAAGCAGATTGAGTTTGTTTTAGATTTTGGATTGGACCACTATATCATATAGCTCCCATATAAACAATCTGTTGAAAATCAAGTCTTAGTATGGAAAACTGTTTGCTGTTTGAGATATTTCAACCAAACTGACAGAATATGCATAGAAGATGGTCCCATACATACTGATCAAATTTGATTAAAATCGGATTACTATATCATACAGCTGCCATAGGAACGATCAGTCCATATAAAGTCTTAGTATGAAAATCTTTTTGTTGTTTGAGATATCTTTATAATAAGTACGGGGTCTCCGACAGTCGAGTACCGCTCGACTGTAGCACCGCCGACTAGTTCTTTATTGTAATCTTATTGGTCTGATGGGTAATTTTTGGGAATTTTCAATGTTAAAATCTTAGTTTCATAGTTTGTCCTAAAATAAATATATGAATATATAAATAAATAAATTGTTACTCAAGTAAATTTTTAATTTTTATGTCTCTGCAGATATTAACGGAAGCAAGTAGATCTACCTATCACTGTGTCATCCATGGCTATCTTTCAACTGTCAGCTGGCCGTTTGGCCCTCCTTCACCTGTTTGTTTGGGGAGTAGTTGCCTCGCCCGCACCAGTTGCTCCATCTACTGCTGCTCCAGCTGCTTACTACTGTCCCGAGGACTGCAGTTGCACTCTGTCGCAGCACACACACCTGCAGACCCTGCACGCCAAGTGCAACAGCACGAAGGGACTGAAGCTGTCGAAGGAGCCGCTGCGTGCCTCGATTCCCATACATTCCATCGACCTGTCCTACTTGGGACTCACAAGACTGGGCCATGTCCTGGACATGCTGCCCAACCTGACGTCGGTGGATCTGTCGCACAACGAACTCCACGAGATCGGGCACTTGAGCAAGCGCATCAAGAAGCTGAACCTCAAGCACAATCGCTTGACCTCAAGCAAGCTGCTGAAGTTGCCGCAGCATTTGCAGGTGCTTAATCTGCAGCACAACGACATCACGTATCTGCCGAAGGAGCTGACCCATCTGCACCATCTGGAGCAGCTGGAGCTGGGACACAACGAGATCAACTGCTCCTGCGACACGCTGGAGGTGCGCAACTGGCTGCAGGAGCAGCACATCTACATGGAGAAAGCCGTGATCTGCAGTGTACCATCGGAGGCACGGGGCAAGTCCTGGCTGCAGCTGAAGCAGGCGGAGATTTGCGAGAAGGAGAAGAGCGGTTGGATCCCGTCCAGTTCCAGTGACATCGATGAGAACGAGAACGAGCTGATGATGGGCGATCAACCGGCCTCGGAGAGAGCCGAGGAGGAGGAAGTGGACGAGCTGGGCAAGGATTACCTCATCATTGACGGCAAGAGATCCGTGAGAGCTCCGTCGGAGACAGCACCGCCAGTTGTGGATGACGTCGAGGGATCCGGCGACTTGACCGAGACAAATATGGAACTTGTTGCCGCCCAGTCCGCGCCAATTTCCGCAGAGGAACCCAAGGCGGAGCAACTGCAGCAGGATGCACAGGAGCAGGAGCTGACGAAGGAGGAGGACAACGATGAGGGATCTGGTGATGGCAGTGGTGGT
Source organism: Drosophila recens (assembly GCA_037043495.1). Taxonomy (NCBI): domain Eukaryota; kingdom Metazoa; phylum Arthropoda; class Insecta; order Diptera; family Drosophilidae; genus Drosophila; species Drosophila recens. The sequence goes on from JBAMBJ010002601.1 coordinate 78,162, forward strand.
GGCATGCTGGCCATACCAGCTATCGTCTCCGCTCGCCACAATCTCGATGACTTTGAGCCACCAGAGTCGACGGAAACCGAGGAGAAACCCATCGACAGCGATAACGACAACGATGACGATACATACGATAATAAGCCGCTGGAGCAGCCAGCGACTCCCTCGGCGGACATCTTCAAGAACCAGGGTATCTTTGAGGAGTCCTCGCCAGTCAGCGAGGAAGCCATTGTGCCGGTGGTACAAACCAAACTGGACACCGGAGTGCCCTCGGATGTGGTCACCGACGGTCCCTTGTCGGCTGAGAAGCCATCCGAGGACATCCTGGCCGCCAAGGTGGGCCAAAAGGACGACAGCAACGCCATCTACTATCTGCTGGGAGTCATTGCCCTCATCGTCATGGGTCTGATCCTCTTCGTGGCCATCAAGCGGTGCAAGTACAACAGCAACGCGGCGGCCAGGGATGCCGAGGCCCAAAGGCAGACCGAGCTGCTCGACATGGACAAGAAGAACCTGGGCAAGCCCTTGGCCCGCAATGGACACGAGCACTCGCCGCTGATTGGCGAGAAGACGAAGCTGGACGAGGCGCAGATCGTGAATGGATCGGGGAAGAAGCCCTACGAAGAACCCCTGCTAAATGGCAACGGCAATGCCAACGGGGACGGGGCCAAGGAAGTGCCCACCATCAACGAACCCAGCCTCAATGAGTCCGCACCTCACGAGTACTACCCGATCACCCCTCGCTACCCGACGCCCCAGTCGCCGCGTGCCTCCAAATACGCCCAGCATCCCCAAGGATCAGATGCAGCCGAGCAGAACAACAACAACAACGAACTGGATGGCGCCTATCTGCCCTCCTCGCCCAAGTCGGGACGCTATTCGCCCGTGTATTCGCCGGAGACGGGACGCGTCAAGATCAAGCTGACGGAGACGCCCAAGCCGAAGACGCCCATGTTGGTCACGCGCAGCAAGTCGAATGCCGGCGACATCATCACAACGCCCATCCAGACCGGAGCAGGCAGCTACCTGGAGCCCACACATCAGCAGCAGGTGGCAGCAATGGCCGGAGGTGCCAATGGATTCGCCTCCCACTGAATTCCCCCCTATTCAAGTGCCCCATATCCAATCCCGTGTAACTTATAACGACTCCCTCTGCGAAGTTCCATTGATCATACTAAGACTATCCGACAAATCTAGGGAAAACAAAGCTAGCAAGCATGTTATTAGGAAACCAGAATTCGGAATACTGTTCGAAAATTAGGAAACTTAAATTGAGAAGGCAAATTATAGGAATAGGATATTCAGATTTAAATAAGGGAAAAAATTCAATAAATGTACCACTACTGTTAAATATTTCGGGTAACTTTAGTCACCTTTAAACTTTTAAAAGCCAATAATTTTACATCTTTCCTAATATGATTGAATTAGGTTTTTCCTAATTTTGGTACTCTGAATAATTTCCTAATTTTTGTGCTCTTAATATTTTGCTTAGTTGAGTTTCCAACCATTTTTGGTTTTCATAAATGTTGTTCTTGGTACCTTTTCTTGGCTTTTGCAATTCTTAGCGACAGAGAGACAGAGCGACAGACAGAGAGAGAGGGACAGTCAAGTGCCAACAACAACAGCAACAAACAGTAATAAAAATAGCAACAGCAACAACAACATTAAAAGCTCTGCCTTGAGCTTAGCTTAGAGTGGCAGAAAAGTATCAACAACAACAACAACAACAGCAAACTATTCGATTTAAGCTCCCACTCCCCTCTTAAATATATATATATATTATGTAACCATTGTAGTCTAGAAATAAGTAAATTAATTATACATAAGCATAAATCTAGTTTAATACCAAAGTTATAAATATCTTAAATGTAAATTTCCAACAACGCGAAATACAAACAAAAAAAGGGATCAACACTTTGATAAACTCTATTCCTGTTCTTCTTCCTCCTTTGCAAGTAATGTACACACATACACAACATTACTTACATACATATAAAACACACATGTATGTGTATTCTTTATAGAAATCCGTAATGTATAATATTTTAAGCTCTATTCTCTTGTGAAATTATATTATGTGTTACTTTTCGTGTGAATGACTTTTCATTTCATTTAAGCCTATCAATAAAAAATAAAAACAAACGACATCAATTAAATGGAGAAAAAACATTTCAAAACATTGTATCTCATTCAAGAACCAACAGCAATCGGTTTGAGTCTCAGCTCAATCGAGCTTTGTCTGTGTGTATTCGCTAAAGTCAGCGAAGTCACAGTGGTGGCAAAAATAGTATACAGATAATTGAGTACGCATGTGAAAATGCTGTGAAATGGATCGTGTCTCGGATGCACTTTAGTACCGTCCATTTTGGGTACACTTTTACAGTGTGCTTATGGTAAGCCATTGCATGATTTATAGTTTGACATGGTTCCAGTCTCGGGTGTTGCGTAGTGCTGTCCAATTTAGTCACAGTGATGTCAAATATAAAAGTGTCAAAAATAATATACAGATAATTGAGTACGCATGTGACAATGCTGTGAAATGGATCGTGTCTCGGATGCACTTTAGTACCGTCCATTTTGGGTACACTTTCACAGTGTGTTTACGGTACGCCATTACATGATTTATAGTTTGGTTCCAGTCAAAAATAATATACTGATAATTGAGTACACATGCGAAAATGCTGTGAAATGGATCGTGTCTCAGATGCACTTTAGTACCGTCCATTTTGGGTACACTTTCACAGTGTGTTTACGGTACGGTACGGTATAGTTTGGTTCCAGTCTCGGGTGTTGCGTAGGGCTGTGCAATTTAGTCACAGTGATGTCAAAAATAAAAGACTGAAATATAATTGGGTACACTTTTACATAATTTAAAGTTTGACATGGTTCCAGTCTCGGGTGTTGCGTAGTGCTGTCCAATTTAGACACAGTGATGTCAAAAATAAAAGACTGAATGCTAATTGGGTACACTTGCACAGTGTGTTTATGTTAGGTCGGTACATGATTTATGGTAAAATGGTTTCTGTCTTGAGTAATCTGTACGCAATATAAAATACAATGTGCTAATTGGGTACACTTGCACAGTGTGTTTAAGGTACGACCGTTACATGATTTAATTTAAATAAGTCTTAAGGGCTATGTACAATTTATGTATGTCGTTTAGTTGAAGAAGTAATGAAAGCACTATAAAGTACGCTTTGTCGTTTGGTGGCTTAAAATAGGGTCTCTCGCATGGGCTTGTACCCCTGAGCATGGCGCTCTCCCTCTCGCTCTCGCTCTCGCTCCTCCTCGCTGGAGGAACTGCCGTCGGCGGCAGCAGCTGCCTGAACGGAGCTGAAGTTGCCGCTGACCCGTCGACTGGCCGAGTTCTTGCGCCGCTTCCGCTTGCCCTGCTCCACGTCGAGTTCGGTTCGTTCGGCGCCGGAAGTGGAGGCATTCGACCGATTGTCGTCCGGGAGAGAGACGAGGTCCTCGGATCCGGCCAGCTCCTGGAAGTCGCTGGCAATGGTGGACGAGGACGGGGCATTCTTGAAGTAGTCCTCAATGGCGGGCGCCAGTGTTTCCCCTCCAAGAGGAGTCTGCTGCAGAGTGTACACCTGGGCACTCACCTTCATGTTGAGTGGCGTTTGCGGCTTTGGCTTCCGCTTGGCAAAGGGACTGCCGGGCTTACTGCCCAGATCCTCGTACTCGGGATCGGTGAGGAACTCGACGCTGTCGGCCATCATGTTGACCCGCTTGAAGGGCGGAATCTCGGCAATCTTCGGCTTCCGCTTCGTGTACGGACTGTTCTCGTAGCTCTGGAAGTTGCCGATTTGCTCGGCGCTCTGCAGATTCTGGGTCTTCAGATGCGCAGCGGGAAAGCGGGAATCCTCGATGCTGAAGCGTCGACTGCCCGACTGGGTGTTGTACTCCATGCGCCCAGTGCGTCGATAGGGTCCGTACTGCGCCGTCCTCTCCTTGTCCCGGTTCGACAGCATCTCCACACTGCGGAATCTCTGCCGGCTGTCCAGCTGCAGTTCCTCCAGCTCGTCTCCAGCTCTGGCGGACTGCTCCCCCTCCTCCGGGTGTGTCTGGGACCGACGCAGATTCTTGCGCGCCCGCTCCGTGACCGTCAGGTCCAGCATAGACTTCACTGGTCGCTCCAGCTTCGGCATCAGCAGGGCGTCCTCGTACGAGGGCAGTAGACTGATCTCCTGCTGCGTCTGCTGCAGATTTGAAGACGACTCTTCCCGCAGCATTCGCTCATTGAGATCACGTCTAGAAGGGGGAGGAAGTTCTTTTAGTAACATTCTGAATTAAAATTTTTAAAAACCTCAGTTATTAAATCATAGAATAAATATTTGGATAGTTTTAATATATGTAAGTATTTCTTGATATTTGAGTATTTTAAAGAATCTATTCATTGAATTCATCATAGAATAAATATTTGGATAGTTTTAATATAAGTATTTCTTGATATTTGAGTATTTTAAAGAATCTATTCATTGCTTAATAGTTTCATTTGATTTATTTGTAAACTCAACTCACATGCGACGCAGCTCGTCGTGATTCTCGTCGTATTCCCTGCGATTGTTGCGATCCTTCCGCTTGCGCATCGCCTTCTGGCAACAGGCGTACAAAATGGCCAACAGTCCGATGCCCAGGATGCTGAGCATCACCGTGGACCAGACCTTCTCCCCGCTGCCACTGCGAGCACTCGCTGTCCAGTCGGTGACGCAGGCGTAATCCCACATCTTGCCATAGTAGATCGTGGGGGATCCACAGCGCAAATGATAACGATCCTTGATCTATTGATAGAGATATTTAATTGAAGAAGAGCTCTTTTCATTTTAAAGCTCTTACCTTTGGCGGCTTGACTGTGAGGAATTCATAGAATTCAAGGAACAGGGGATTCTGGCACTCGCATATCCAGGGATTGTCGCCCAGCCAGATCTGATCCAGATACTTGTTGCCCCGGAAATAGGATGGCGGAATGGGATTCGTCAATCGATTGCCGTTCAAATGCAGATCAGCGAGCTCTGGAAAACCACGGAAAGTATTGTTTCTAATGGTGGACAGCCTGTGGAGGAAAAAGGGGATAAGAGAGATCCGAAACTATCTTTAACAATATATTATAAGAACTTTTAAAAACTAGGAATAAGATGTATTTAATAAAATTCTAATATTTGTACAACCTGTATCGTTACTATTTAATTTCAATTTATATATCCTAATAATAATTTTCAATTATTGTTTTCGCTCATTTATTTCCCAGTTCTCCTTTCCAAATTTCACTATTCATGTTACTTATTGAGACTCACCTGCAGTTGGCTAGATTCAAATACTGCAGAGTCTCGGACTGCATTTGGTTGGGAATATCGCTGATCAGATTGTTGGACAGATCCAGTTGCTGGATGACGGACAGTCCGGATAGGGCGCTGCTGTCAACTGCGGTGATCTCGCACCAGCTGATGTTTATGTGCCGCACCGAGTTGGAGACGAGCTTCGTCAGCTTCTGGATGATGTTGCGGCTGAGGTTGAGCTCCATGAGGACGTCGTTGCCGCGGATCAGGTTGCGGTCCAGATAGGCGATCTCGTTGTAGGCCAGGTTCAGGTGCTTGAGCCGCTTGAGCGGACTGAAGGCCTCGTTCCCAATCAGACGCAGCACATTGCCCGACAGATCGATCAGCTCGAGAATGGAGTTGTTGGCAAAGGTCCTGGCATCTATGGATCTCAGGAGGTTGCCGCGCAGTCGCACCTCAGTGAGCAGGGGGAATCCACTCAGATCGATCTCATCCAGGTTGCAGTAGGACACGTCCAAGTTCCTCAGCTCGGGGGCCACAATCGGGTCTGGGTCGTCCACCATCTGGAGAGCCGTGTTGCGCGACAGATCCAGTGCCTCCAGATTCGGGACTGCCTCGAAGAAGGACGAGCTGAGTCGCTGCAACGAACAGTTGCTGAGATCGAGTTCCCTGACGCTGCCGTAGGGGAAATGCATGAGTTGGCCTAAGTGGTTGTTGGCCAACGACACACGCTCCAAGCTGGGCAGCTGATTGGCCAGAACACTGCTGCCCACGAAGCTGATCTGGGCCCTCGAAATGTCCAGCTCAGAGAGCGATGGACTGCTGAGTTGCTGACTGAGGTCGGAGCCGCCAAAGCTGCCCAGACGATTGCCACTCAAGCTGAGACGCTTCAGATTGGGCGCATACTTGAAGACCTCATTCGAGTGAATGTCCGTCCAGCTAGTTATCGAGTTGTTGGCCAAGAGCAAAGTGCGCAGCGAGGTGAAGCCAATCAACGCATCTTTGTCCAGCTTATCGATGCGATTGCCGGACAGATCCAGATACAGCAGCGAGTCTATGTCCGCGTACTGTCGCGGGAACTCGCTGAATCTGTTGCCGGACAAGTCTAAATGCTCCACGGGCACATTCGAGTCGAAGCTGGGAAACACACTCAGGCCACGGCCGGAGCAGTTGGCGTACAGACTGTCCACTGCCCAGCTGCACTTGCAGGACGCAGGACACTCCACGGCGAAGCCTTCGCCAGTTATTAGTCCTATTACCAGGACAAGGGCGAGCAGAAGCCGATGCCGCTGGCGATGCCGATGCCCAGGCAGACCCCTCATCCCAGCCATGCCTGCAAAAGTAAGTAGATAAATATACTTATTTACATTTTAATACATAATAAGAAAGATCCACTCGAGATTTAATAAGATCAATATATCATTTCGAAATAAAAGTCAAAATTAGAGTAAAAACAATGATTATTAATACCATGACAAGAAAATTAATTTGATTCTTGATCGAACCGAAACGAAGCGTTACAAATGAATCGCTTATTAATAGCTGATTTCGATTTAAATATTTTCGTTTTTTTCGGATTCGGTATAATAAAAACAATATATTTTGCTTGAGAATTAAAATTAAAGTAAAAAATCTCAATTATCTCCTCTGTTTATTGAACGATTTTAAAAAAAATATAATTGAATACAAAGGCGTTTGTCATTAAGCTTGGTTGCTCTAAAGATTATAGATTTCAAGATCTGGTATTTTATAAACATTATCGCCATTCTGAAACGGATTTGGAGTCTGAAACGAAGTCGAAATCAGCTGTGATATTCTGGGGTCTCGCCCTATTGCGTAGTCCCATTGCCAATTGATTTGCCTGCTGTTAAGTCTGTTTATTGCGCATGCATTTTATTTAGGCCTTATCATTATTATCTCTGTGCTCGGATTTTGTATTTCGTTGCAAAAAAAAAGGGGTAATGACGCCTGTAATATGAAGCGAGTATATAAATTTCTGTACTCTTTTAATCAGATGCAATTGAAAACTGCCTCGTTTTGCAATTGATCTACAATGGACAGTTTAAATACTTTTTATTTAATGACGTCACTGATGGAATTTATTCACCTGCTTCCAATTTGTTATGATTTCTGTAGACTCGATGCTACACACACCGTTACCGTTAGTGCTTTATCTTATCAGAGTGCTTGGGGATTCGTTGTTGGGTCGGGGAAGTCGAAATTAGAGCACCAAACACTGGCACTGAACAACACTCATTTGAGCAAATACCTTTTTGTATGAGTGTATTGAATTTTTCTTGAATTTAATTACAGTTGACACTTTATTTGCGAGGACGAATCAATTATTTATTAAAGCATCGTCATGTGGTTTAGAAAACTCTACATTTTCTTGCTCGAAAATGTTGAAAATTGCACTTGCGCGATCCGGGCAATGAATGTCTCTTCAATGTCGCCTAATACTGACTGAATGAAAATTACTCACCTGCCGCTATGCGAGTCGCTTCACGCTGATAAGATAAGCCACTGATAAGCCACTGATATAGTTTATAGTCGCCAGTGTTGGACAATTGCAGCAGCGTCTCGATGACTGTGTTGTCAATAAAACTATTAATATTTTAAATATACAAAAGATACTATACGTATATTTCATTAAAAGCTGACAAACTAAACAAAATCAGCAGAAAGTTAAGAGTTAAATAATCAAACAATTATTTAAAGGGATTTTCAGCATTTGTTATTGCATAATTTTACGTTGCATCCCAAATTTTAACTGTTCGCAAATCAATAAAACATCAGGAGAACAGAATTTATAATAGGCCGCAATTGGTGAAATTCAAATTTACGTTTTATGAATTTTTAGTTCAATCAGAAGCGAACTCAATGCAGGAATTCAAATTCCCTCATTTAATTATAGTTATATCTAAAAAAGAAATTTCCAGCTTTTTGATTCTGTTTTCCTGGTTGTTCAGCTGGCAACCCTTCAATACCAGAAATACCTACTTACATAATAAAATACTTGTATATTTACAAACATAAATACTCAGGTATACACTTTCATCGTAAATTTGTTTGTTACACAATTTATAAATATAAAATTGAAATATTCGTTTATTTTTTTTATAAATTATAATACTGCATACTTTTAGGCATGACAATTGTTAAATTGAAATTTGTTAGCATACAAATCATTGCATACTTTTGGGCAGAACTTTTTAGTGTTCTTGCGCTTTAACTGTGATTTCACTTGGCATGTGACAAAGTTCATCTGTAATTTATTTGAAATGTGAGAAGTGAAGAGCTTTTTATTATTTTACTCGATGCAGTCGATGCATCTCCGCTGATGTAGGATGATGTGGGATGATGGTGAACAGACGCTAGACACCTGCTAAACGGATTTATTGTAATGAAGCGTGCACAAAACTGAAGCGACAATTTCACTCTTACAGCGCGATAAAGATGCAGTAGCAACTGAAAATCCGGACAACCAACAACACCAACAACAGTTACCACAGCAGCAACATTAACAATAACAAGAATAAAAAAATACAACCAAAACTGACGTGTTGACAGCAACATATTTGTATTGAAGTGATGAAGGCAGGAGGAGTTCCTAAATGTCACACGATAAAGTTGGGCAACAAAACATATTTAATTTTTCGGTCGAAGCGTGTATACTCTATCAGAAAAAATGCCAAAGGGAAAATTTGGACAAATTGTGGATAAAAATATTCCTTTCAAAATTCATTATGTTTCCATTTTAAATAATATTATAAGGCCAAATCAGGATCAAAATGACATTCCCTTCGAAAATCGGTTAAGTTTTGACAAAGTTATGGGAGCTCAAAGTTTTCGAAAAAATGTCAAGGGGTAGGTATGGAAAATATCTGAAATTTAAAAAAAAAATGAAGTTTTGTAGATAAACAAATTTTAGATGCAGAATCAATTAAGACATTAAAGCATGACCAATATGACATCCCGCTAGGATATCGGTTAAGTTTTGACAGAGTTAGGAGAGTTCAAAGATTTGGAAATTTTGAAAGTAAGTTCACATTTGTTAATTAAAAACCAAAGCTGTCGAGAAAGCGGAGCCATCTTAAAGGTTTTAAAAGGAGGTTAGTGTATCAAGCGAAAATTATTTTAAAAGCGTAGCAACGATACGAATTCAATGCATAAGATAACACCGTGCTTTGAAATCAATCAAGAGAATAGCGAACTCGTCCAAGTAGAATGCTGAAGTCAACACCAATATCAACATCAGCTTCAGCATTGCGTCAACCTGATAAGCTTGACAGGATGTGGCCCGGCGGACAATCACCCGGAATCATTTCTCTCCTACCCGTTTAAGTTTTAACTATTGAATTCGTTTTTGTGTTCTCCGTCCTTCTGTAAGGAGAAGTACCGAATTCATGCGACAAATTCTGTTTCTGTTACCCGGGCAGCCACAGCCACAGCAAAAGCCACGCGCTCGCGGATAAATTCTGAGATAATGAGCAGCAGTGTGAAGTGGTGGAAAAGGGACGGGGAAGGGGACAGAGACAGAGACAAGGTCAGAGAGGGAGGTAGTACGCGTCTTTGGCGTTTTAATGAAGCGCGGCGACTTTGTTGCTTGCTACGCTGCCAGCGATTGTGAATGGGATCCTTGCGACGCACAGTGGAGCAAAAAATTTCGGATTAGCCTGTATTAAATAATATTTAAAAAAGTAACAAATATATTTTCTGGCATACAACGTTTTCTTCAACTGAATTAGTATTTTATTTATTTTAAAAGTTCATATTTGCTTTTTAGCAATTTTATATTTTTGATACTTTTTAAAAATATGAAATGAAATTTGTTTGATTAAAAATATCATATTATTTTTGTTTCTGTACTATATTTGAATTTATAGAAAATACACATTTTGCATCCAGCAATAAATTTAAGATACTATGTGATTTAACACTCGCTTATATGAATTTATTTCAGTAAATCTAGTCTTTCTACCCACTGTGCGACGGGATAATTAGCTGCTCGGTCCATGCAAAGTCAGCGATGTCCTTCCTTGGGAATTCGCACAGTTGGAATCACAAGTTAATGCCTTGCCTCTTTGTGTGCTTTTGTTAATGGATTGATTTTGAATTTTCTCTCATCTAATCTGGGTGACTTGATTTTAACATTTCTTCAGCTTCTTCGTTTTTTCCGTTCTTGGCTTGACTTTGACTTTTATGGGCAATTTCTGGCTGTTTTTTAATAAGAAAAGAAGTGCTTTTTATTTATTTTTGGTTTTGGTTTTTGCTTTTTTTTATTGCGCTACTTACTTAGTAAAAGCCCCGTTGCAAAAGTGGCGAGTGCAGCCAAAGTTTTGTGCGTTGAATGACAGATGCGGTGTCCAGAGATAAGCGCCACCCACCACTCAACCACTCAACCACTCACCCACAATTGCCAGAGTTGCCACACAGCTGCCACAGGCAGTGTCACAACTCACAGAAAGCGAATGCGATAAAGCAAATTGTAAGTTGGATGTTGGATGTTGGATGTGTCCAGGTGAGCTGCCATCAGCGGAAGTCAGCTGGCAATGACAATTCTCAGTTCTCATTTCTCGTTGACTTGCTGTCCAAGAAGACCAGATAGCTTAGTATAAAATTGTTAAGCATTTGACACACACACACACACACACACACACACACTTGAGTATGTCTTGTGCCGATGTCATAAAGATAAAGCTGAGACCTTCACATTATGGACCTTCTAATCGAGCTGACTGCCAATCGCCATCGCCATCCACATTCACATCCACATAAACGACATCGTTTGAAGGCTTTGATTATTTTTATTTCTGTATGAAGCATGCCCCAAATTAGCTTTTTATTGTTACTCTTGGCAGCAAGTTGGGAGTTGGGGCAGAAAACAATTTGCGTCTATCTGCAAGACGATACGTCACACATAAACATAAACATAACGCAGCGGTGATAAAGAAGCTTGCCCCAAATATAAGTACGAGTGTATTTGAATTTATACTTGCCCAACATTTGAATTTGCATACTCGCAAGTTGCGAGTCGGCAATTTCCTCTTATATTTTTCTGGCTCTCTTTATCTGGGGCTGTGATTATGACTGGGATTGTTACTTGGCACGGTATCTCCAACGATTTCCGAACATTTTTGTAAGCATTGCAAGAACATAGAAACCAATTCAAGAACATAATTCAAAGACACGTAGAAAAAAGAATGAATATTAAACTTAAGTTTCGATATTGAAATAGGTAAGTTAAATTTATCCTATGAGAAATATTTAAAATGCATAAATTGGTTAGGCCTATTTCAATTATTTAATAAAAGTCTATTATAAGATTGAAAAATGTTATTTTTATTTTGATGGTTCCTTTTAATGAGATTTTCTTAGCCTTAAATCAAAGACTATTTAAAATTTTCAAATTAAATATTTCCTCATTGTTACTTCCATGCTTTAGTATTCTTAGTAATATTTGTCGAATTCTTATAGGGAATCCTTGGAAGTGCACCTTTAATTACAAAAATCTTGGATGCCAGCAGAGTCTTGAGCTGCTTGAGCGAAATCAAAGCGGCTTAGCAAATATCTTAAATAGCCATAAATTTCGATTTTTGCCCGTTTAAATGCTTTATGAATTATGAGCTTAAAAGCAGATACCATCCTCACCCCCTCACCCCCTCACCACCTCACCCCTCTCCAAGACCCACTCCACTGTCCTTGGTACACCCCATTCTGTAATGTGAAAGGGGGTGCACCTTAAGCAATTTCAACGTTCCAGCAAAAGTTTCCTCCTTCCTTCCTCACAATATGACAGCACGGCACAGATTTAGACAAAGACCCCAGCCCGTTCTCGTTCTCGTTCCCGTTCCTGTTGCTCGTATTCGTACTGATAGCAGGAGTATCTCCTCATGCCACATCCCTCCTTTAGGGTAGAAGGGGTTCAGCGATTTAGCAGAACACGCCGAATGGCATTTTAACATTTTTAAGATGCGGCTAGCGAACAGGACCAAGAAAATGCCTTCACTCCCAACTTGAACTCCATCTCGAACTCCATTGCCATTTCCACCTTCACTTGTCCCACAATCCTTTCCTTTCCTTTCGCATTACCAACAGAGAGAGAGAGAGAGACGCAATGCCATAAATCAATTCGTATTAGTTTTATGAAATGTGTACCTGCGGCGTGCAACGTCACACACAGTCACAGTCTCACCGTTTATGCCCAACAAATCGCAATAAGTCTCAAATCATGCTCCAGTTACATTAGCGTATCTATATTTATTTATAGAACTCTTTGTCCTGACTCGTGACTGGTAATCAACGTAGAGCCCAAACGGTAAGAGCCACAAGGCTGCAATTTTTCACTTAATAATTTTACATCAAATACATATGCTCCGATTGAAACACTAGCTTCAAGTAATATTCTAAATTAATTATCAGCACATTTAATTATTGTAATTTTCTAATTATCTTGACATTTTCATAATTTGCTCCGACGTGTAAACCTTACAGCGTTTGGCGGTTTAATGAGCAAATCTTCTGAGCATCAGCAGAAAACGTCGCCAAACGTTGCCAATTAAGAGAGTCTTGGAAGGCGAAGGACTTGGACCTTAACTTGGCATAATTTATGTCCTTGAGCCTGTGCCCGAATCTGACACACTCACACAGATAGACAGACACACATATACAGTCACAGAAATCCAGCATGCATATTCATTGCATACTTCAGGACTGAGCATTTTCGACAGTCGACAGTCGGAGTTTCTTTTTTCCATGTGTTGCCAGTGCTGCCAGACTTTTTGAGTTTTGGAATTTGCATAAATCTTTGGCAAGAATTATAATATTTCTTGGTTAGCTCAACTTGTTGTATATATACATATATATAGCTGAGAAGAGAAGCGCAGAGAGGAGGCTGCCCAGTCAGATTTATGCCTTAGTTGGACTGTGAATATTTTAATGGAACTTTTGAATTATCGCCTGACAATGGGATTATCATTTTTACATTGGCCGCACGGCAGGACACGGATGCGGGTCGCCAAGGAATGGACAATGGGGCCAAGGACACGGACACGGACACGGACACGGTCAGGGACAAAGAGGAAGCTAAGCCAAAGTCAAGTCAGAAGGCATTCCACTCCCCTGGGGGTAATTCACGGCTGCCATCGTAATTATCATCGTAAATTATGCCGAGTAAAAGTTTCTGGATTTTATGAAAATGAATTGAGATTGAGGCCAAATAAAATGTGAGTTTACAATTGATTTAAATAGTCGCGCCTTGAGGCACGAGTGCTGCCAAGAGATGCAAAGCTGCACGTACTAAATCAAAGCATTTTCCAATCTACGTGTCTTTTCCCCTTCTCAATTTCTTCACTTTTTCCACTTTTCCACTCTTCCATTGCTTGTTTTCCGTGGGTTTCGGGGCAATAATCTGCAGCGCCGAGTGTCATAAATAATAATTAAACAACTCGCGTTGTTAAGTCTTTTTATTACGGCCAAAGAACGCGCCCAAGACAAACGGCAGTTGACAGCGGGGTGGAACGGGAACGGGTGCAACAAGAGGGCGTGGCAGCGTGTGTAGGATAAGATTCAGTGCCAGTCCTGGAGTCCTGGAGGAGGATGCCAGCCAGGATGAAGGGAAGGCTTAGAGTTTGGTAGCATGTGCAGCTTTGGACGCTGCCGCCCTTCTGCCCCGACTCCAGGCGCCACGAAGACGCACAATTTTCCACGCAGATACTTTTCCTATATGACGCAGACATGGAAAGTGGCGTCTGGGAAGCACACACACTCACACTCACACCCAAGAACAAACTAGAGCAGCGCTGCACGCTGGCAGGTGGACGAGTCGCAGTGTTGCCAAGTTTTGACACGAACAAAATTGTGTTTATGGTGGGAAAGAAGATCGAAACAAAGTCTGAAAAAATCTGATGTTGCTCATGACGTTGACAATTGAGAATAGATTTGTGGAAAGCAGACGTAATTTTTTTTAACCATCAATTTATTATAAGTTATCTAAATAAATCTTTTCAAAAAAATTTACATATGTTTTAGGTCTCAAAACTGCTTGAAAACGCAAGCAAATGCTAAAAATCCAGAACTTTCGCTCGCTGCATTTTCTAGCGTTTTTCCGCAAAACTTAAAATTTGACGGGAAAAAGCTGTGCTGGCAACACTGCGCTGAGCTGTGAGTATTTGCCTGTTCTGTCCTGTCGTGTCCTGTCCCACTTCATGCAGGATGTTAAGACGTAATTAAGAAAATAAATAATAATCGCCCCGATGCCGGAGCAGCTACGGACATGAGCTTGAAATGGTTTGGGTTTTGCTAGGGGATCCTGTAAGCATGTGTGTGTGATTGTGCCTTTTACTTAAGCCCACGTTGTCATACACTTGGAAAATATCTTAACTAGAACAGAAAGCGACTTTGCCAAGGGAGCACGAGAGAGTGGACGACGCTTCTGTAGACAGGAAAATCGTAGCAGTTTGTATTTTGAAAATCTTATCGAGGCTGGGAAAACCAACGACGCCTTTGCTTAGAAGAGTTATTACCATTTGATGATTTTCCTAGTTCGGCCAGGGATTTAACATAAGAAGCTCAAAATGGGGTTGAAACTAGTGCTGACCAAAAACGATTCTTAACTGGATGGCTGTACAGAGGAGATATAAAATAACAGAAGAAATGATCCACTCCACCGTGAAGTTCAAGAATAAGAAACCTGATATACAGAACCAAAACAATTAATTTTAATTTTTAAATTTAAGTCACCTAATTTGTATGCTCTAAATATTTTTCTGAGATGGATTTCCTCAAGTTTTTCCATTCTTATTTTAGTTTCAATTTTTTTTCTAATTCTATTTATCAATGTTTTTAATTCTAGGAGACCTGGTGTAAAGAAACAAAAGCAATGCGTTTCAAAAGGCACTTCCCATTAACTAATTTGGCCATAAGGCTATAAAGGTCGTCAGTGCAACAAATATACTAGATATTGGCGCAATGAAGGGCGGAGCTGAATGGTCCATGGTCAAAAGGAGGAGGAAGGCAGCCAAAGAAAGCGAATGTCACAAATCAAAGCGGAATTATTATTACTTATGACCATTTAATTGGACTTGAGTTTATTCATTTGAGTTTTCGTGGCAAGACATTCGCTTGTTTCTGTTTTTGTTTTGCTGTTGTTTTTGTTTGTTTGTGTTCTTTGCACAGTCAATTTGGCAAATGAGTGTGCTGTGCAGTGGCAGTGAACCACCGCAAATTCAGCCACCAGCCAGCAACAAAAACAACAAACACAACAACAACAGAAACCACCGCCAACTATTTGGCTCGCACGCTCATTAGTTTTATTGCTCCGCATATCAGTCAAAGCCGCAAAACTATTTATGCGGCAAAGCAGCGGACAGTGCCACGACCACGACCACAACCAAGACCAGGACTACGACTACGACCCTCATCCTCAACATCACCCTCATCCTCCCCCTTCAGTCGCGCTTTCATTCACGGTTGTCCTTTATGCTGCCAGCTGCAATTCCTTTGCACTTGTTTTGTGTGTTTGCCAGGACATTAATTGCCGAAAATAACTTGTGCTCCTTGGCAAGTCCGACTGAGATGTCCTTTTAATGAATTGGCAGCTATTTTTTGAGCATTTGCTCACATGCATCGCCATAAAGCCAATAATAAATTATATATTTTATACATTTTAATTCCTAATTAAGAGTTAAGAATATTGGACCTGAACTTACATCTGCTCCCAACTTAATTATATCTCACAGTTTCAGTTAATTTCGTTTGCATTGCTCAGAATTATTTGCCATTAAACATCGTTGTGGTATCAAGTATGAAAAAGTTTTTGAGACCACGATTTATGCATCGCACTTGCAAATACCTCGGAAAAGAAATTATGTGAAGTTCTTTTTTAAGTACAAGCCAAGTTGCAAGTTGAAAGCGAGAAGAAGCCGGAGAGAGAGAGAGAGAGAGAGAGAGAGAGAGAGAGAGAGAGAGAGAGAGCGAGAGGGATGAGAGAAGAGAAGCCGTAAAAGCCGCAAGTGCGGCGCAGTTAGCTATGTAAATGTTTTCGCAGCTGTTTATGTATTTACTTTTAATGCCACTCGAAATAGCGGGAGCATGTAAAGCAGACCTTGCTCCTGTTCCTGTTCCTGTTCCTGCTCCAGCTTCTGTTTTTGTTCCTGCTCCCGTTCGCTGAAAATTCCACACGAAGGTGAGCTGCAATTTCACACAGCAGCCAACCACATCGCGAAGAAAATGCTAACAATTTTAATTAATGGATAAAGTTCTCTTGAATTCCACTTGTCTTCTCTTTCTCTCCATCCCTCTCCCTCCTTTTCTTTCTCTCCATCTCACTCTGACTATCTGACCAAATTCTATCGGTGGTCGAGCACAAATAACAACAAATGGACTTGGCTTGGGGCCTTTACAGCTGGTAGTCAGGCATTATAAAAATATTTTGTCTAAATGTTTATACACAAAAATTCAAAACATTTTTGACTCCTCATTTTCAAAGGAACTGTGGGAATTTTCACTTTTCTTCCCCGTTCTTAAAAATTTCCAATTAATACTACGCACAACTAAAAATAAAAGAATAAGAAATAAATAGTATTTATTAATTTATTTAAATATAAATAAACAGAATAACATAATAATATTAAAGGTAATAGTGAATAGTTAAACTAACTAACTAACTAACATTTATGCTTCTTTCTTTCTTTGAAAGCGTTGCAGTGCTTTTATTAAATTCATAAATAAAAGCCAGCTAATATGGATGCCTAAAAAGGTGCTCGTAAATTGTGTGACGCCATTTCTTTAGCTACATTTTTCCGTTCCATTCAATTTCAGCGTTTTCCGCTCGCATTTTTAATTTAAAAGTTTGCGATAACAAATGATGCACATCCCTAAGAAAACACACTCACACACACACACACACACACTTGCCTCCCCCACAGATATGAATGTACTTAAAATAAGAAATAATGTTGACTGCTGATTTAGTAACCGCACTGGCAGGACTTCTAGCTCATATGTATATGTGTGAGTAAGTACCTACACCTATCTAAATATATTTACAAAAATGTATGTGGCCATGTGTGAGGCACAAAGGCGAAGAACGGAGACCGAACAACGAGCGAAGGAATAAAGAATGAAATGAAGCAAACTTTGGAGCTAATAAATTGTTTCATATCTCAACGCTAATATACTCGTATTCGCCTGGGCAGATAACTCATACGCCGCGTTGGCCGACAGCAATTTGGGAGGTAGAGGGGGAAGGATATCGCGGCAAATAGCAGAGGACAGCCTGGGAGCAGCTTCTTATTTCATACTGTATGCATATTTATTTCCCCTTTGCTTATCAGTGACTGACAAAAATGAAAAAAAAATAAAGCAAAGCAAGTTCTGCTATATGAGAAATTGCCAAACACATTACCACACATTAGCCACCAACGAAAACAACAATAGATCCTGCAACGGAGAGGTGGCGTCAACCAAAAGAAACATCGCACCTCCTGCTTACAGGATATGAGCTTATGTTTTCTCTCTATTTTACTGCGACTTTCTAGTATAAAATGCTCAATTCCAACCTTTAAATGAAACTGAAATTGAACCAGTTTTGGGAATAGTGATTCGACTTTTATTTTGCCAAGAACGATCTAGCTTTCATCAAATTTTTAGTAATTATTTGGTGGAGTATTTCAAAATCACTAAAAACTAACTTGTGCCTTCTTTGTGGTACATTCAAAAATGTGCTCGAAAACGCCTGTCAATATTTTATTGTGTTGCCTTTTTCATGCGCTATTAAAAGCTCACTATTAAAGAGTAAATTAGGTCTAACTCGACCTTGCGTATCCTTGCGTACTTTGGACAAGGACGATTTGAATGTTTTTTGACCAGTTAGTAGCCTTATTTCAAGGGATTTGTTTGGCTATTTAAAGTTCGATCTAGGATTTGTTTGTTTCTGAATCCATCCTGTCTACTTTTATGCGCATATTAAAACTTGACTAATGCAATGTGTTGCATACTTTTATGCGCAAGCAAATATCAGTCTGACAAGAAGCGTGTTGTCTTGAACGCAGACCAAATGCAGAAGTGCAAGTTCATCACCCAAGCTAAAAAGTCCCATTTCCATATTAAAAACAGAGTTTTGCACAAATTTGACATTTAAAATTGTATTTATTTAATCATTTAATAATTGCTGGAAATACATATTATAATATAATGTGTGTGATCTTGTAATAGGTATTTAATGTGGTGTATTCATGCTTTCAATAAATTACAAGTATATTTAATTTTGCTTTATTTTCGATTTGTATGCTTATGTACCTAAATAGTGGAACAATTTTATAAACATTGTTAGATAGTAGCTATAATAGTGAATCTATTCTTCATGGTTATCAAACAGCAAATTTGATTTTCTTAAATACACATGCAATTCCAAAAGAATACAATTAAAATATTTCAGTAAGTCGATTTCCACTCGTACTTAAAAGAGACGCAGATTTTTCCAAAGTTGTATCTTTGCTATTAGGTATTAGATACCAGGGTATAGAACGGAATCCATTCAAGATACTTTTATTGTAATTTATTTATATTTCTTTTTAATTTTTCATAGAAGGACTACTCGTATGCTAAGCTGGAAAACGATCTAAAATAAGGCAAAACTTTTAGAAGTTAAACAAGGATTACAAATAATATAAATTTCCAAAACGAACTTGTATATAAAGTAACATATATATTTACACATCGGATTGGCTTTCTTTGGTTACACTCCTACTCGTATTCAAGTTCAAATTTAAATAGTTAAACTTATTTAATTGTAGAGTGTTAGATATTTATATGTTTGATTAGGTTCAAGCTTATCGTATGTCAAAACTTTCTGCGATCAGTTAAATTAAATCACTAGTACTAGTTGTAGTGTTAGTTCATCTATCTTTCATCTAATTTTTGCTAAATATTCCGCGGCAATTGCCTAGCTAATTCAGACCAAAAGAGGTACAGAAATTGCGACTGAAACTGGGATTGAAACTGGGTCATAATACTTATGGGAGTTTTTCTTAATTAGAGGGATTATTTTTATCTCATAGCTGCATAGGGATTAGTTTATAAATACTACTATAGCTGCTTTAATTGTTAGCCAAGTATTTACAAATGCTTCTAAAAAGTAGCATCTTGATTTTGATTTCACACTCCGGATTCTGGATACTCGACAACTGGCATCTAGTCCCGCTCCTCGTATTTGGGCACAAAGGAACTGAGACCGCCTAGTTGACTGCACTGGCTATTGTCGTAGAGGGACATCTTGAGGCGTTTGCATTTGGCCCGTCGGTTCTTGAACCAGAACTGCACGTTTTTGCTCTCCAGCTTGGGAAACTTATGGCTGTAAAGAAAGCAATAAAAAAAAGAAAAATTTAATTAGATGTTACCTTAAAAATATATTCATACACTACATAGAACCAAAAATTAACCCACAAGCCAAACGGTAAGAGCTAGACGGCTAACTTTTTCACAGTAGTGGAAAATTTGTGAAGCCTTACTACTCATGCCCAACGTAAGGACAGGCTAGGATACTAAGGGATCTTATAATAGTTTTGCTGTCGTAGCTGCATAGGTATTAATTTTTAAATAGTACGTAAGCTGTTTTAATTGTTAGCCAAATCTTTAGAAATGTCGCTAGAAAGTTGCTTTTTAGTATTGAATTCATACTTCGGATTCGGCGTAACAGGAATCTAATCCCGCTGCTCGTATTTGGGCACAAAGGAGCTGAGAGCAGCTAGTTGACTACTGCACTGGCTATTGTCATAGAGCGACATAGACATCTTGAGTTTCTTTGCTTTGTTGGCCCGACGGTTCTTGAACCAGAAGATTAGGTTTGAGGCTTGCAGCTTGCGATTTTTATGGCTGTAAGGAAACCGAAAGATTTACAATTTTTCAATTAAAACTTTCGCCAATAATTATAGCAATTATTTTCGAATTTCATATATAGAATTCATATTTTTAGGTCTTATATCATGTTTAGGGAACTCTGTCTATATTTGATTTTAAAATAAAAGTCACGGAACAGCTCTAAGTTTTGATTATGAGTTTTGTCTGGCCAGCTATGTTTCAATTCATAGTCTACTTAGAAATTTAAGTTAATAATGATATTAAAAATATAAGAAACAACTATTCGCTTGCAAATACTGATTTAAATATTTTTCCATAAAATAATTAAATATTTTGAAAGGACGATTGTCAACTTACCGGTAGGGCATTGAGTTGAGTTCCTCGGTGTACTTGAGGATCAGATTGTGCGAGGGGTGTGTGTTCATGGCGAACCACTGCTCCAGCTTGGGCACCTCGGTGTGGGGATCGATGAAGGTGCGATTGCGCTTGCGCCGCTCCTCGTTCGAGATGCTCGACAGGTTTAAGCCCCCCGGGCCCAACCCGGGCGGCATTCCCCCGGCGGCGGCGGCGGCAGCTGCGGCGGCGGCGTGATGGGCATGGGGATGGGCAGCGGCTGCCTGGCCAAAGGCCGGAATATAGTGGCTCATGTACATGAAGGACTGCGAGAACATCGAGTTGGGCACCATGGGAAAGGGCAGCTGATCCTTGCGGGGCGTTGTTAAGTCCGGCGAGGGGGAGCGAAACTCGTCCAGGTGACTGGTGGCGTCGTTCTCATTGTCATTGTCCTCGTCGTCCTCGTCCATGTCCAGGTCCAGGTCGTCCTCCTCTTTGGGTGTGCTGTGCTTCGGCGTCGACGTGGACTCCTCTCTTTCCATCGGATTCTGTGAGTTGTTGTCG
The DNA here is from genome assembly GCA_037043495.1 of Drosophila recens. Classification (NCBI taxonomy): domain Eukaryota; kingdom Metazoa; phylum Arthropoda; class Insecta; order Diptera; family Drosophilidae; genus Drosophila; species Drosophila recens. Next base: position 99,194 of record JBAMBJ010002601.1, read on the forward strand.
CTATTGTTGTGGTTGTTGTTGTTGCTGTTGTTGTGGTTGTTGTTGTCGTGGTTGTTGCTGTCGTGGTTGTTGTTGTGGTTGCTGTTGTCGTCGGTGGTTTGAGCATTGGCATTGGCATTGGAGTTGCCATTGGAGTTGTCGTTCTCCAGGTTCTCGGACTCTTCCCCCACCTTTGGCATGGTTGTGGGTTTCTCCTCCCGCTCCCGCTCCAAGACACCGTTGACTACATCGCTGCCCGCACTCTTGACTCGCTGTGGTTGTGACTGTCCCTGTCCCTCCTCCTCCTCATCCTCCTCCATCAACAAGGGGGAGCTGCGATTCCGCTCGTGAGTGGTCAAGGAGAGCGGCAACTGAGGCGTCGTTGGTCGGCTGGGCTCCTCCTCCAGCTCGTCCGAGTGCTGCGACATGGTGTCTATGTCCTCGGACTTCAGGCTCAACGGACTCTTGAGATACTCGTGGGACATGGACAGGTTGCCCATGCTCAGTGCCTGACTCCCCGCGCTGCTGCTCGAGTTCTGGCCCAAGGGCGCGTGTTGGCTCAAGTATCCATTCATGGCCGCGTGTCCCAGCGCACTCATCGCACTCCCCAGACTCCCGCCCCGCATCTCGGCGCGCTTCTGGGCCGCCCGGGCGTTCTTGAACCAGTAGACCACGTTGTTCACATCGAGGGGTTTGCGGCCGCGTCGCGACTCCAGCGCATTCAGCTGCACCACATAGGTCTGGATCTGCTGGCGCGAGGGATGCGGGTTCTCCTGGAACCACTTCTGCAGCTTGGGCAGCTCCATCTCCGGGTCGAAGCTGGTGCGCATGCGTGTCTTCTGGCTGGGATACTGACCCCCATGGGTCACCCCCTGGTGGTGGTGGTGGTGGTGCATCGACGCGTGCATCGGATGCACCAGCATCCTCTCCTGCCCCACGGCCGCATTCGGATGATGTCCGACTGCCGCCTCGTTGGCCAACAGCGACAACGACTCACGACTTCCCATCGCTCCCAACGGATTCGCTGCGCCGCCAGCGCCGACGCCGACGCCAACGCCGGCAGCGGCCGCGTGAGCAGCGGCTGCGGCAGCGGCGGCCATGGCGGTGCCGACGGGAAAGTCCATTTCCCCGGGCACCACCACACTGGGCACCACCGCGCTGGGCGCCGTCATGAAGGGCAGCATCTTTGGCGTCATCGCCGCCTGCGGCGACAGTTGATTCGACCACCACTGGTCGAACTTGCGACGCAGATCGTCGGAGATCTCCCCGCCCGGCAGGGCGTATGTATTCTGATGCGAACTGCGGCAGATCTGCGACAGCGTCACCTGAAAAGGGAAAGAGAGGAAAGAAACAGGAAATTTTATTAAAATTATTGCTTAGATTGGAAACTGAAATGCAGAATATCTCCACTTTCTTAATCTGAATAATTATAAACAAACCTAAAATTGTTTTTGTAAATCATAAGTATTGTACATATAAGAAATTAGCTATCATATAAAAATTATGAATTGAGTTTTATTAAAAAATAATTCCTTGACTTTTTTTTTAACAATTTGAAAACCTCTTGACTGTCGACCTTATTAAAATAACATAATTGTGATATAATAAACATAGTTAAATTTTTTTTTTATTTTATAAATTAAATGCCTTCCCTTTGCTTAAAGGTTAGGATATTTTTAATAAAATAGTTTAATTTGAATGCAGAATGAATTTAAAAAGCAAACCTTAATAAAAATGACATTCCGCTTCGAAATCGAATCACTTTTGGCAAAGTTATTGAAGTTTGAATTTGATTAACGACCTAGCAACTAACAAGTCAAAATGTACGCGCGAATTTTTATATTTTTAATTATGTTTTCATTTAAAATTTTTTTGATGAAAACATTGGTGTTTTTTTTTTATTTTTTAATTTTGATATTAAATTCGATTGTCTGATGGACTTACGTCACCAGTTTCCAGGCAACCACTTAGACTAATGGAATATCTCCAATTTTCCCAATCATGCAGATAATATTGGTCAGGTTTATGTTTTGTTTTTGAAGCTCCTAACCCCCAGGGGGATTAACATTGGGGCCTTGAGCATGACTGTACTGCAGTAGAGTTTTACGCCGATTGTGTTAGCTTCGGCGGCGGCGTAGAGGCCAAAAATACCCGGCGGCGGCGGCTTAGCCGGCAGGGAGAGCCGGCGGCGGCGGCGGCGGCTAAGCCGCCAAATTTGTCGGCGGCGGCGGCGTTTTAGTTAAAAAAAAAAAGAAATTTTTCTATTTAAATTAAAAAAAATAACACTTTAAATGTTTTTGAAGTATTTAATAAAAAAATAATTTTTTATCAATTCAGTCATCTTTCATAGACATAATTTTGTACTTAAAAATCAAATGTAAGTGTTTTCATATCTTCTTCTTCTTCGAAATTATTAAATAAAGCAATGATTTACAACAAATTAACAGTCATTTTTCATCGACTTGTTTTCTTATATATGTACTTATAAATCAAGTTAAAGTCTTTTCGTTTCTTTATCCTTAAATTATTAAATAAAGTCAAGACTTAAAACAAATTAACAGTCATTCTTTATCGACATGCTAACTTAAATACAGATGAGCTTATAAATCAAATTAGTCTTTTCGTTTCTTCTTAAAAGTAACTAGTGCCAAAAGAATTCATTATAGAGCACTATAGACTTGAAGTAATTAATTATATGTATACAAAATACATAAACAATAACACAAAAACATTAAGTAAGGCTTTCTTTGCATGTTTCGTAATTGTCGTGAATGAAAATAATTTTGTTAACGTTGTGAGGACTTAGCTGCGACCGTTTATGTGTGATTGTAAGACCAGCAATCGAAAAGACTCGCTCACTTGGTGTGCTCGTTGCCGGAATACACAACACTTTTGTGCTAGCATGGATAGTAAGGGCATTGCCAGTGCCTTTTGCCCTCCAGAATGTTAATACGTCTTGACATGAAGATAAACTTAGAAGCAGATGGCATTCAGCTTCCAAGTTACAATTTTTGGTATTTGCAGAATGACGTTGAGCAAGCTTTAATATTTTGCTTTTTGGAGATTCACTGCAAGTATTCTGCTGATCGCTAGCTTGGTGAACATCACCAATCAGCTCCCTAAACATTTTTAACAAAAAATTACATTTTGTTAGATTTTGTTCTGCACAATATTGTAACACACACTCCAAAGAGCTGAATCGCGGATCTAGCAAGGATGCGCAGACTAGAATATCAGATATTGGAAATCTCGAATCTAATTTACTTTTAATATTAACTTTCATTTTCGTCAAAGAAAGCGGGTCATTGTTCTTAGATTCAGCCAATATTGAGACGATCTCTGTTCTGATTAATAATGCAAGGCTTATTGACGGATATGAATCTCCAGACAGAATATTTACTGCATCTTTAAATTTTTGCAAGAAGTCGCGTAATTTATATAAAGCGTTGCTTCAGACTCTGATAATATCAAATCAGTCTTATTGCTGCTTGTGAGCAATTTATTTGTTGCAGCTCTTTGGCACCCAAGACTGTCGAGCATTGCTAAAACGCTGTGCCACCTGGTTGGCACCGAGTTTTTAAGAGAAACATTTCTCTTGTCAACCAAACTACTTCTCAAATCATTGAGGTTGTTAATATTCTTATAAGTTTGCAAGGGAACATCATCTAACGGTCCAAAATCATCATCGTAGTCAACCCATTCAGCATCTTCGGATGCGAGTAGCTCTTCTAAATTGTCGATATTTGACAAAACTTCATTTTGAAGTTCGTCTGCTTGACATCTCAAAGCATGTGTCTTAAATCGCAAAGCTCTCACAATACTTTTGCACTTCACAATTAAATTTTGAATTTCCGACACGGAATTGTAGCCATCTACATTAAGTAAGTTGTGGAGTCCATGTCCAAGGCAGAAATGATTGTTTATACACCCCAAGCTAATAGCTTTCTTGATATTGCTGCCTTGGTCGGTCTACGACGAAATTAGATCCCATTTCCAATTTGAACATTCCAGTTACATCTTCAAGCTCTGTCAAAATATTATTTGCCGAGTGAGATTTTGATACGTATTTTGTTTCCAGCGTTAGGTGCTTCATATCAAAATTTGGTGACAGAAAATGGAATGTAAACGTAATGTAGCTTCTTCTTCTATAATTATCCGTCCACAAATCGAAAGTTAAGGCAAAGTGTTTTTGTCCAGATACAATCCGTGCAACTGCTTTTAAAACGCATTCATACACATCGTCTAGTGCAGTTGTTGAAAGCGTTTTATAATGTGGAATATCATCAGCAGTTACCACAACTTTATACTTTGTTAGGAAGTCCTTAATTCCATTGTGGGAAATTATATGAAAGGGTAGCAGATCTCTAGCCATCCACAAAGCGAGCTCTCGTCCCAGCGCCCATTTACCATCCCGTGGAGATCTTATTGTCGTGGATTTGTTGAAATAATTGGATATTCTTCCTCCTGCATGCAATGAAGTACTCCAGTCGATATCGCGTAAATTGTGCTCATTTTTCAGGTGACGAATTAAATTTCCTGTAGAACAGCTCTTGGAATATGACTGAATTTTAGCACTGAAATAATTTACAAAATCTTATTTGAAACTTATAAAACTGAAATAAATCATTACCATGAAAATATTATTGTTTCGTCATCTTGCTTTAAAGCATCCAAGCAAAGTTTACCAAAAACCTTGTCCTCTTCAATGCATTTGTTTTCTTTAGTCAAGATGCCAAAAAAGTCCCATGCTTTACTCTTTCGACTTGCATTATATTGAAGTTTGATAGAATAATTGCTCAATGACTTATCCATCTATTTTTTGAGAAAATATGTAATTTATATCTTTCTGATACTAATATTAACATTGTGAAACTTACTTTTTCAAGTTTTTAACGCATATGCAGTAAGAGCAAGTTAACAACGCGTGAACTACAGCTTTTTAATGTTCTAGATATGGGGCATAAGGAGATGGAGATGAGACAATGTCAACGATTATTCGACTTGATTTAAATCGATAATATTGCCACTTTATCAGCGTTGCCAAACAGCCAGATTTGACGGAGAAAAAAGCGACTCTGGCAGCAGTGCACTTAATAAAAATATTTAAAACAAAAAATTTTTTTTTTTTGTTTTATAAAGTTGTAAAAAAAGATATGACGCCGAGCGCGCCGCCGCCGCCGCCACGCCGTATTTTACGTGATTCGGCGGCGGCGCGTCAAAACAGGCAAAAATCGGCGGCGGCGGCGGCGTGGCGCGGCGGCGTAAATGTCTATACTGCAGTGTGTGCAAAATGTAACGTGGCTGTCGCCAGTCGCCAGTCGCTGGCCATGTTAGCCAGGTCTAAGCCCTCTAAGGCTGGTCAACTAAGCGGCTGTCATAAAAATCACAGTCACAGGAGGGTAAGGCCCTGAAGTGGCCGGGATTTACTTAGCCATAAATGTGCGACTGACTCTGATTGCGACAGCTTCGAAAATTACGCCTATACATATTACGAGTTCGATACATGCTTGAGCCATAAACAACAGAAAGAGTGAAATAGAGAGAGAGAGAGAGAGAGATAGAGAGAGATACTGATACCAAATACTGATATTAACTGTCTGACGCCGCAGTCAGTCATCAAACTGGGCGATAAATAGATAGTCCCTGCTATAGAACCGCTGAAAACGCTGATAGGCGACGACACAACAGCTTATGCGATTAAAATTGAATTTAATGTTCAGAAATAGAATCGAATTCATCGAAGTTTCGCTGCGATTCAATACGATTCAATACGATTCGATTCAATTCGATGCGGTAGCAAATGACAATCGCCCAAGTTATTTGGCTAGAAGGGTAAGAAGTGGGAGACGGGGCAAGAAGAGTGTAGAGATTGGGAAAGCTCCAGTTGTATGCCGAATTAAATGCTCATACGAGTATAGATACTGCACTTTCCCCTGCGTCTAGCTCTTCTCCTAGACTTTAATAGATAATAGATAATGTCTGTCGCTATCAGCTAAGGAGGCGCCCCAAATCACTTAAGCTGCTCGAAACACACGAACTGCGGTCTGAGGGGGATGAGGATGGGGCTGAAGATGGCAGGGCTGTATACACATATATATGTATGTACATATGTGTGTTATAGACAACTAATTGTAAATAAAATGAGTTGACGGTTCGAGGCAATTATTAAATTGATTTTCATATCGCGCCCCCCTTTCGCAATTCTTGGAACATAGACCACAGACCATTAGCCATGCTATGAGAGACCACGAGTCATACTCTATACACTGACGGACAGTAAAATATAAACGATTTTTTTTTTTTTTTTTAAAACTGCTTTGGAAAAAATCCTTTTTTTTGATTTATAATTTTAACTTAATTAGTTTTTTTAGCAATGTTTCAATATTATTAAAAGCGTTTTCTCATATTATTAAAAATTAGGATTTAAATGTCCAAATGACTATTGTTTCCAATATTTATGCCATCACTGTATGTATGTTTATGCGTGTGTGGGCACAGGGAATTATCATGTGATTAGAGAAAATACTTTTGCTAATATTAATCAGGGCCCATAAAAAATCAGTCGCAATATCAATTGAAGGGTATTTCGGTCGTGATTTCCCAATGATAGTGCTATGATACCAGGTACAACAAAATGTACAGTAAAGTACAGTACTTGTACAGTACCGCGTACACTCACTCATTGACAGACTGTGATTTATGGCACTAGGGATTTAGATGGGCTTGTAGACCGAAGTATATATGTATGTATGTATGTATGTGGGTCATGTGTTCCGATATCAATCGTCTGATCCATTCCACGAGTTTGTCTATCTAGTTAAGACTATGATCTGGCCCCAACGATTTTGATTTGATTGACAGCACAACAGCTTGTCCTCATTTTTTAAATAAGTTCAATATCATACATATATTTTTAATAACTCTAACTTCTTTATCTTAATTTAAAATAGAAGGAAATAACAATTAAACTTAAGTTTATATTAAAAAATCATGGAATAATCTTTGCTTGCTCCAATAGAATTTTGATGAATAAACTATAAATAAGAATTATGCTCTCATTTTCAAATAAAACTTGAACATTACTTAATAATTCAAAACAAAATTTCTTAGATCGAAAATCTTATAAAAAAAAAACAATTTTAACAATTTTCTAAGATTATCGAAGATTTTCTCATTCATCCAGATAATTCTCTCTTTTTTTTTTTTTTTTTTTTTTTTGTTGAATTCGGTTTCAACAGTAAACAATAAATTGTCTAACTATTTAATAAGCCTTATACATACACACACACAGACACTCACACACACACGCTTGAGATATATTGTATTAAAATCATCATGGAGATGATAAGCGCAAAGCTGATTAAAAATGAAAACTATTGCGAAAAAGGATTAGTTAAGTGAACCAAAATAAATGAACTCGGCTTAAGAACATTTCTTTGTAGTCATTATCAAAACATTTTCAATGAATTTCATATGCAGAAACTGACACAAAGACAGACAAACAGAGAGAGAGATAGATAGAGTGAAGGAGGGAGAGAGAGACAGACATCATTGGCTGGTTGTGTTTATAGCCTTGAGAAAGCAACAAAGTAAGGGCAGAGAGGGGGTTAAGGATACGCAAAACTTTTGTTGCCAACAGTTGGCTTATTCCATGTGTGTTTCTCCCTCTCTCTCTCTCTCTCTCTCCCTCTCATGTGTTTATGCCTCAATTCACGCAAATTAGCGGTTTGGGTTTTGAGTTTACTTTTAACCCTGCCACGCCGCTTGGGTTAACAGCGAGCAGAGTTGCCACCCCAACTAAGAAAGGGGAAGCACAAGTTTTGAGGCAACTCTTCAAGACAGAAGGATAATAGCTGGGCACAGTCACACACAACACAACACAACACAACACAGTGTGTGTTGTGTGTTGTGTCGTAAACCGCTTATGAATCATTATAGAATTTTGTCGTCTTAGTGCCAAAATTTAGTGAGAGAGTTCAAAGCGAATGTCTAATTAGTATTCGATGTATTCAGACGGGTACTCACCTCGTCCAAAGGACAGCCGGTGGATCGGAGCAGGGCATGTGACTGCAGCACAAGAAGTTTGAGCAGCTTGTCCTTGATCTCCCCAAAGGGAGAGGTCTTCATCCGCAGGATGACAATGCGCAGGGTAATCACCGAGGTCAGTTCACCCACAATGTCGCTAACCGGCACGGCCGGATTATCCGAGATCTGTTCCAACGGAATGGGCTTCCAGTGCTTGATGATGAGCGAGCCTGTCAAATAGAGTGAATCAATGAATCAATTCAACTTATTACAATTATAAATCAACAATTATAATAAAAGTGAATAAATATTTATTTAACTAGACAATTAGACAATATTTTTGATACTTTCTTTTTAAATATGTATAAATTTATTACAAAATTGCATTATCTTTAATATTTTGAGATTTGTTTTGATACTATTTTCAAAAATGAACATCCATAAATGAGTAAATCTTCAATGCATAATAAATGAATAATTAAATAAATGAAAATATAAATATAATCAATATTAAAAATATTCATGTTAAATTGAATTTGTTAATTCAATAAATAAATCAACAATTATAATAAAAGTGCATAAATATTTATTTAACTAGACAATTTGGAATATTTTTAATACTTTCTTTTTTAAATATGTATAAATTTATTACAAAATTGCATTATCTTTAATATAATGAGATTTGTTTTGATACTATTTTTAAAAATGATCTTCCATAAATAAATAATGTTTAAATTTTAAGATAGGTGTTAAGCATCTAACTTTAAACTAACTAACTAAACATTAAATCTTCAATGCATTATAAATGAATATTTAAATAAATCAAAATATAAATATAATTAATATTAAAAATATTCATGTTTAATTGAATTTGTTAACTGAAATTAAAGTGTCTTGGCCACTCTCTGAACTCACCTCTGGCGGTGTTGGCCACCTCCTGCGAGTAGCCAAGGCGTTGCAGGGCCGTCTGGACAATCTCGCTCCAGGGCGTGGCCGCTGCAATGATGACGTAGCTGTCCGTCTCGATGTTGGGCCGCCGCTTCCAGGGCTGGCGAGTGTCGATGGTCAGGGAGGCGTGCAGCGAGTGCACAGATTCCACCACGCAGTGCAGTGGAAGCGATTTCGCTGCAAAACACAAATTGACCACACAAAATGGGCGTTTTAGATACTATTTCATATATCATAATTATATATTTTGCAAATTTTCTACTGTGGTTCTCAAGTGATTTCAAGAAGATTCCCAACCCAAAACACTTCATTTAAATTAGTTGCAAAAGTGTTCAGGGGATCTCTTTCGCTCTATTGTTGTTGTTGTTGCTGCTGTTAATCGGTTTAGAGCTCAGTTTGAAACGCAAGTGCAAATCGGCAAATTAAAATAAGCAATTAAAACATATTTTATATACTTTATTGAGCTTCCCTCTCACGCACATGAGTGCGAGTATTTAAATAAATTATTGCTGCCTGCGGTTAGCCACAAAATGGTTTTAGCCGCTTACCCAACCTGACCAAAAGCCCCCCACCTCCCCGTGGACAGATTATGAATATGCATAGCATGAACTAAATAATTACAATTAATTAATAATAATTGCATGACTAGTTGGCCAGATTGAAAAGTGTTGCTGCTGCTGATCGAGAGTGAATAGATTCGTGCGACGAGACTGAGTGCACTCATCATAATCGCTCGACGAGTGCATTTAAATATGGAAATACACATACACACATATGTATCTCTAATCAGAGCACAGTTTTGACCATCGACATAATAAATTACCTAATGCACTTGGCCAGAGAGTTTTGCTTTTGGCCAACGACTGATTGGCAACGTTACGTTTTTTTCCGACGACCAATTATGGACAGATTAAAAATAATTTACCAAAATACGCCAATAGCTGTTTTTGCTGCAAATTGCAGTTGAATTGCACCCGATGCCCAATCCAAAGTCGCATTTTGGCTGCACGACGACTGCGGGGAGGGAGGGAAAGGGGAGGGGGAGTGGGAGTAAGGGCCAAAAGCAAATAGGCTTAACGCCCGCTACTGGCAGCTGGCTGTTGGCCATAATGGTATTATTAATTATTCCAATTATAAAAATTGTAAGCAGCAGAGATTTTCGATTGCCGATTGCCGATTGGCATTTGGACGCGATTTCAATCGCCAAGAGAACGCGCCAAAAGTTCAGCACAATTATGAGCGATTTTCATTATATATATAGACATGTGATACATATATATGTATGCATGTAAATAATCTTTTAATTGCCATGAAATCCTCATTGGGCATTAAAATTTAATAAATCAGTTGTATGAACATATTAAAAAATATAAGTCATATACAAAAAATTATATAGTATTTAAAAAAAGAAAATAAAGAATTAAATACAGAAGAGTATTGCTGCAACGGCATTTATGATTAAATGGAATTACAATTAAAATCAAGATGTACAGTAAAGCATCGATAATTTGGAAAAGTATGTACATAAAAGGATTGATGAATTATTCACAGCCTTGAAATATATGATTCCATGGAGCTAAGAAAAAAAAACAAAATTATTTGTTTGCTCTTTTGACTAGTTATTAATAGTATTTAGCATAAGTAAAAAGGATTATGAATAAAGACACATAAGGTAATTAAATTAAAATGTTAATTTAAATTTATGCAATTTTCAGGTAATTATTTCCATTAGTTTATTCCATATTTTCTCTCTTTCTCTATTCTCAATTAAAGCTGTTTTCTGTGGCCATTATTAGGTTGTATTTTTGTGCGTAATAATCGCAGTTACCAATTCAAATTCCGCACAACTCCAGCTCCAATCCCTTGAATTGGTTGCGATGGTGCATTATGCGGAACAGGTTTGGCTTTGGCATTATGTATACGCATCATCAACATCATCATCATCATCATAAATGGCGGATCTGGGGGCAGTTATTGGCTGTTGGGAGTGGCCTAAAGGCCTAAAGGCCCATAGGCCTAGGTGGCATCAATACATAGGTGCGTTAACGGCTGCGACTGCGGCCAAAAAACAATGGAGGAAAATGCGTATTGCAACCGAATAATAAACTCATTAAATCCATTATCCTGGCCCATGATTTGGGGGCTAACACAAAAGCGGATTTGTGTGTCTAGTGTAAATGTGTGTGTGTCTAGTGTGTGTGTGTGCAAACCTTTTAAACGAGCTCGCTAATTGTTGCGTCGCCCAGTTCGGGATTTCGCCGACTCCTCACGGCATTCAAAAACTGTCTATCCGAGGTGTGAGTGAACAGCAAGAAAAGTAAAGGCGGGGCACAGTGGGCCAAATGAGCATGATCTTAGCTCATATAAAATATAAAAAGTGACCTAACAGAATACTTTCTGGAGATATTTCAGTGAAAGCAAATCTTGCGTCTCGTTTATTTTTAGGTTCTCAATTAAAGTGCGCTGACTTATGCGTTTGCCCCACTGTGCCGTGGGAGGTTTATCAATTGTGTAGAGTCTGAGCCTGTGCAGTCAGTGCAGTCAGCAGCAGCACTTAAGTGGCTCGAAGTGGGCCGAAGTGGAAAGTCGCAGGCCGCGCTTATCCTTATTAGCATTATCAGTGGAAAAATAATCGAGACAGCGAGCGAATAGCCTAACAAATTGAATTAAAAACGTTTGAGGCATTACATCTCAGACAGGGCAGACAGGGCAGAAGAGCAGACAGATAGACAGACACACAGACACACAGACAGTTTGAGAACTACAGCAGAGTCAGTGAACCACCCAACCACCCATCGCACCGCCCACTTTCTGCTAAGCTGACAAACGATTTGTAATGAACTCGACTTGCATAGGCTTAGACGCTGCTGCTGCTTCTGCCTCTCTCTTCTCAGTCTCAGTCTCAGTCTCTGCCTCAGTCTCTACCCCAGTCGCTTTTCCATTTCCATTTCGGTCTCCCTGTGCCGCGGCTTAAGATTTATTAACCTGCGCCAACGTCGATGTCGATGTCGAAGTCGATAACGTTGCCAGCTCCGTGAGCTGAGAATTATAATGAAGTTATCAACTGCCTGCAATTCCGACTACTCACTTTTCCATTGGTTGCTCTACCCTGTAAATTGAGCTTTATCCTTCTAACAACAAGGCAACATATCAAAGAAAAAAGCGAATTCAAACAAAAAAAGGTGAACGCTAATTTGAACTTGGAAAACTCGGTCAGAGGTTTATGAAAAAGGCATTAGGTGTACAGGGTATTTCACAGTTCACCCCTCTCTCTTTCTTTCTATTTCTATCTGTCGATTCTCCTTGATTACGCCCTGGTTTCAGTTACAGTTTCAGCTTGAGATTCAGTTGCAAATTGATGCCAGGCATTTGGCTTATCGCAATCTGAATTGAAAGTTCAAAATAAATGGTTATTTTTTGCTTGTTAGTTGCCATCATCAGCATCAGCATCATCATCATCAGGCAGCGGCTAAGCCCCTGGAAGTATGCAATGATTACGCAATGCCAATTACAATAGTCTAAGTCGAAAGCAACCCCCAGAAATTAATCCTTAAAAGTTGTTAGTCCGTACAAAAACGAGTATTTAAATTTCATTCTCAAATAAAGTAATACCCAAAGCTCAATAGGTGTGTGTATGTGTGAGTGTGCGAGTGTGTGTGTGTGTGTGTGCAAAGGAGCGTGAGTTGAGCTCGACTTTCTTCTAAGAAATTAACCAATTGGCTGACCACAATAACCTGGCCAACAACCTGCAAGAAGGCCAACAATAATTATGAATTGCCTACGCACAACAACATCATCAAAGACTTAATCCCTACATAAGAAAACACACATGCACACACACACACACATATGTCAATAAAGAGAGTGAGAGCTAGACTAGGGAAAAGTGTAGGGCAGGGAGCATTTAAGTGACTGCCGGCCAGGATTATGTAAGTTTACGGTTTAGTTTGTTTGCAAAATATCTGGGCAACAAATATTTGTAGTTTTGCTTTTTTGTTGACCTCGGTGTGTGAAGGAAAGAGGGAAGGAAGAGGGGAAAAGAGAATGGAGAAGGGGTATTCATCTTTCTCGGATGGCCGAATAAATTGTGTATTGTGTTATTTATAAGAAAATGCTCATAATTTACTTATTAAAATGATTTGAGTGATTTGGGTATGAAAATTAAAATTTTACCAAACAAAGTTTTAATAACCGTAAAGGCCATTTGATAATATGTGTAAGGGATGGAAATAGGGGAAGGGGAAGGAAAAGAGCATTTTGCTTAAGCCAAGTGAAAACTGTTTGGAATTTGCTTATCAGTGGTTGACCATTGAAATGTCTTAGTGCTAAGGAGCGTGCACAAAAATCTTAAGGATTTTCAAAGGACTTAAGTGTCAGGCATGTTTTTGTTTCGACTGTGTATGCGTGTGTGAGTGTGTGTGTGTGTGTGTGTGTGAAAGCAAGAGTGACCGGAAATTAAGCAATAGTCTTAAGGAAATTGCCACAAGTTTTTTGGCTGCCACGAAGCAGGCAAATTTGATGTCTTTTCTCAAACTTCCTAAATGTGTATGTGTTTGTGTGTGTGTGTGTGTTTGTGTGTGTGTATGCATTTTTATTTACACTTCAACTTAAGTCCTACTTAATTGCAAACTCTTTTCAGTAGAATTTTTAATGCATGCATTTTAATTTATAATGCCGAGCCAACAACAACAACAATAACAACATCTCGGGGCTACTTAAGAACTTTCCACACACACAAACACACACATTGTTAAAGTTATCTTACACATCGTTTGTTGCTAGCTTCTCACACCTTGTCAGCTGCATATCCCTGTCTAAGTCCTGCCCAGTTTCCTTCCCCTTTCCCCGCCCCGGGCCAGAGGAAAACATATTAAGAAAGCGCAACAAAGTGAAAATTAACTTGGCTGCCCGGAGTCTCTTTGGCCCCAGGAAATAAATTATGAGAGTGGAAATAAAAGAACAAAAGAATCTTTGAAAAGGGTTTGTGCTAAATTAATATACACTTTAAAATGCAGCATACTATATTATTATTTGGAAACAGAAATGGAAAATAATCTCGAGTTCTGAATGCATTCCTTTAAATTAAGAACTTCACTTAAATCCTAACTCAAATTTGATAAACATAGACCCATGAATTATCATATTGTTAAAATAAAAGTACAAGTAATACTCGTAGTTTGGATGAATATTTCTAAAAAATTTATTTAAGCTTAAAGGAATTAAGAGAGTTGCTGGAGGGAATCTACAAATCTTTCGCATCATAATAGATAAGAAAGAGATAATCTCCAATTAATTCTCAACTTAAGGTAGTTATAAAGATTCGTATTCCCGCCATTTTATTTTAAGTGTAAGAGTGCTAATTTCAAGTAGTTATTTTTCTCGATAAATTGTTGTGGAATTTAACAATCGCATATATGCAATTTGTTTAATATATTTTCGAGTCAATGAGTCAGTGTGACGTCTTTGTATTTGTGTTTGTATGTGTTCATGTATGTGTATTTGTATTTGTATTTGTTGATGTATTTGTTGATGTATTTGTATTTTCGAAAGGGCTTTCTTTGGAAAACATGTTGAAACTTTTAAGCGGATTATAATTAATGCCGCTAGGCATTTTCTTTCTCTTATCGTTTCGCTTTCGCGTTTAGCGCAACGCCCACTGCATGCCACGCCCCCTGCCTCCTCCTCCTCCTCCTCCTCCTCCACCTCACTCCTGTATCTATGTGTCTGTGTTTCTGTGTCAGTAACAAAACATAACCGGAAATCAAGAAAATCTGAGCCAGCTGCCCCCCAAGTGGCATGTAGTCCGAGTTAAGTGACTCGACAGCGGCAACTGGATACTTGCAACATCTGCACTGAGAAAAATAGCCATGTAAATCTTACGATTCACACTTTGATACAAGTTATAAAATACAAGTGAAATAGAAAAATTAAAAATAATATTCAACATATTTAAATTTAATGCAATTTAATTGACTACTGCGAATTTTTAAAATAAATATATTTTCACTAACGATTCAATATTTATAATAAAGGGTCTTTTACTAAACTTTAATTAAATCAAAGTGACTTATAGATACTTTTTATATTATTATTATTATTTTATATTAAAAATTTATCACATTTCTTTTTGGTCAGTGTAAGTTTGCTTCTAGAATTGGTTCGGTTCGGTTTCGAAATAATCCTAATGAAATAAGCATGGCCCGTAGCGGTAATTTATTTAAGCCCAGACCCAAGCCAAGCCAAGTTTTGACCCTGTCCCAGCTGGAAAATTGGCCTCGCACTCACTTTTCCATTTTTCAGACAACTTTTCACGCACTGAGACTGAGTCTAAGACTAAGAGACGGAGACACTGAGCAAAAGGCATTTAAATTGTCTCAACTTTACGTTTTGTTGTGTAATAAATTAATTTTTTGTCCTTAGACATGTAAAACTATGCATGTGTGTGTGTGTTGTGTGTGTGTGTGTGTATGTGTTATGTGTGTCCCTGTCTTAGATTTAATCCTTTTTGTTGTTGGCCCGAAAAACAAGGACACTCGACAGATATGTTGATTTGGGTGGCATCATCAGGTGAGGAAAAACTAAACTAGCCCCAGCAGGACAAGTAACGAAAGAGAGAGAGGGAGAGAAAGAGATGAAAAGAGAGAGTCCTCTGAATGGATTTTCTTAAGTGGTTCTAAGCTTTGTCTGTCTGTGAAGCAAACCAGAAAACATGCTTATACATGCGGCCAAGTGGCTGCTGAGTTCCAAGTGACTCCATCTCTTTCTCCCAGTCTCCCAATCTCCTCAGAGTCTTCAGTCTCCGGCTCTAGTGGCATTAGCAGCTGCTTACGGCACTGCAGCACTTCATTAGTTCCGAGCTCGAAGCAACAAGGACATCCTGAGACGTCCTGAGACAATGGCCAACTGGGCCATGATAATTGAATGCAAGCCAAGCCAGAAACCAACTCAACTCAACTCTTAACTCTGCGAACTCTCGAACTCTTGAACCAACTCAGAATCCGAATCAGGAGCAGAAAAAATCATGTGCAACGAAACGTCGAGGGCCAAAATCACAAGAAGTTGCCAAATCCTTACAAAAGGATTATGATGTGTATTTTTGGTCAAAAGCACGTTGATGAGTGCCAAACGACTTTGTTGAGAGCTGAGATTTTTATATATGCATGGATGTGGAAATGGCAAGGGAAATGGAAATGGAAATGAATCCTGCATTTCGGACTATCAGATAAAAGTGCCAATAAAGTCCATTAATTAATTGATGACCTTTTACTAACATATCTATCGCATATCAAATTACATGGGCTGCATTCCTAAACATTGTTAAATAATCTATGCAATAAATTAAAGACATTGCTTGCACTGATAAAATAAAGTTTAGCAACTAAGAATATTCCTCTAAAGAATGCATTGAAAATATGTAAATGTAATAGAAACGATAATTTCTTTTTGTATTTGTAAAATTTCTTCTGAAGATATTAGTTTTTTTAGGTTCATATTTTTATTTAGAAATGTTTTTTATCAGTGTAAATATATAGAGATCATACAGACATAAGTACGTGTCCTAAGTAAAGTTGTTCAAGTGCTCTGATCAAATAAGAGTATGAATATGTCATGGGGTTGCAAATAAACATAAAATGTAGAAAAGGATTAAAATTATGAGCCAAGGATATGACAAACAGAACATGCAAGCTGAATGCAGTCACGTGTGATCACATCCTCACACACACACACACACACACACATCTATGTATATATACAAACAACAGACTTAGAGCCACAAACTGAAGGCCGCACAAAAGAAACGCAAAGGAAAAGGAAAAGGAAAAAGCAAAAGGCGCTCGCACAAAAGGATTTTCAATTTGTCAAAATTTTATCAAGTGGAGGACAAGCCATTGGCATTGGCATTGGCTGTTTAGTCCTTATGTCCTTATGGCAGCACTGAGAGGGATTTAAATGTCGATAATGTCTGCAAACACAAAAACAATCGAGTTTCAGTGAAATGTTTGCGCAGAATGTCAAAAATCAACTTGAAATTGCAGTTGAACCAGAAATAAGCGCACCAAACAAATGTCATTGACTGGATTGCCCCCTCTCTCTCTCTCTCTCCCTCCTGTCCTGTCCTGTCTCAAAAACAACCTCAAATCGAGCAAATGTCAACTCACATTATCACACTTGCATTCTTTCAAAAAATTCCGACTCGAGTCCTCTTTGCCAGCTGCTTGAATCGAAGGATATGCGAGAGCTTAACATATTCCTCCAATGATTACAAACTCTAAAAACTCTTTGATCACAATCTATCATTAAAAAATATCCATTACATTTTTGAATATAAAATTTAAAAAAGTTATTTTATTAAACTTTTTTACTTAAAATTAGAAATATAAGTTTTATTTTTAGACCCCGTACTTTGTCACAAAAAAAAATGTGCGTAACAGGCAGAAGGAGGCGTGGCAGACCCCATAAAGTATATATATTCTTAATCAGCATCAACAGCCGAGTCGATATAGCCATGTCTGTCCGTCCGTCCGTCTGTAAGAGCGCCTAGATCTCAGAGACTATAAGAGCAGATCGAGTTTGTTTTAAATTTTGGATCGGACCACTATATCATATAGCTCCCATAGGAACAATCAGTTGAAAATCAAGTCTTAGTATGGAAAACTTTTTTGCTGTTTGAGATATTTCAACCAAACTGACAGAATATGCATAAAATATGGTCCCATTCTGACCAAATTTGATTGAAATCGGATTACTATATCATATAGCTGCCATAGGAGCGATCAGTCCAAATAAAGTCGATGAAAATCTTTTTGTTGTTTGAGAAATCTTTATAATAAGTACGGGGTCTCCGACAGTCGAGTACCGCTCGACTGTAGCACCGCCGACTAGTTGTTTTTGTAAAATTCATGACTTACATTTTTAATTCCTAACTTTGAGATCAAAAATAAATTTGTAAATAATTTTAGCAAATGTTGAGAGTAGAACTTAAATATTTTTGTTCACATGTCTACAGTCGGCGTCAGAAGTTAGCAGTCACTGCAACCGTTGCCGGCGTCGTCGTCGTCATCGTTGGTGCCACACATGGCGGCAACCTTAATCACTTTAGTTATCAATATTACTTATTTACGTTGCTTCTACTTAACGCTTAAGACGCTTTGCCTTTTATACTGCACACACAGTGTGTGTGTGTGTGTGAGTGAGTGAATTATAGGCATATGTATGAGTGTATATAGATATATATATGGTGCTTATATAGGTATATAGATATGCTATGGACTGGGTGGCCCTGGCGTTGCTCTAGCATTACATTTGCGTTTAAATCTTCCTGCTTAAAGCCAAACAAAGTCTCTGCGAAGAGCGAGAGAGATGTGGAGATGTAGAGAGGGGAGCGAAAGGAGAACAACACGCGATCTGGCCCATTGATTCAATTAAGAGAGCAGAGCAACAAAACACAGAGAAAAAAACTCTCAGTAATTTAAATATTTTCATATTAATTGCAGACAAGCTAAAACAGATTGAGAATTATAAATTACATATAAAAGAAAATTTAATAATATTTATATTTTATTAAAAAAATATAAAAAGTATTTGATTCAAATAATTTTATCGAATACCTAAATAACCTAGTCTTTTTTTTTTTGGGTGTATAAGTAGTGTATTGTATTTAAGAAGGTGTGCTTGTGTCGTCGGTTTAAAAAGAGGAAACAGAATACGCATACGCCTAGTTGGTTATGAGACAGTCTGCAGTCGGCAGGCAGCATTGATTAATATAATCCGCTTGAAGACGCCTCCCGACTGCGAATTAAGTTACACCCAAGAGAAAACGACGACGACTGCGTCGGTATCGATGCCGATGACGATGACGATGACGATGTTGAACCTGCCCACAGTTTTAAGTACAAGTTAATGGTGCTTATGCATATTACCCTCTCCCTCTCCATCTTTCCCTCCCTTTCAATTCCCTTCCCTTTCCATATCGAGGCCATTAATACCCACAACTGATTTTTCTTTTATACATTATTTTTTTCATTCTTTTCTTGATTTTTTCATTTGTTCAGCGTCGTTGTTAAGTATCTCGCTGTATTTTAAATCGATCCAATGGCAAAGCGTCTTTGTGTCGTCGGCTTAATCCGCTGCCAATGAACTGCGAACTGAGAACTGCGAACTGAGAGTTGAGACGCTGCTGTTGCGGCTGCTGCTGCTTCTGAGGTCGCCAGATGAACGGCTTTGGATGCTTTTTAGACCCTGTACTTCAATACTATAAAGGGACTATTAAGTTTTTGAACAGCGGACAGAAAAAGGCGGAGCAAACTCAATAGAATGCCTAAATTTTTGATCAGCATATTTTTAAATAACTCATTAAAAAAGCGCATTTGAGAGCTAGAGACTTGAGATTTCAAAAATTTCATCAGAAAATCAAGTAACACTCGGAGCAAACGAATTACAAGATAAATTTTAAGGCTACGGTCCTAAGATTTGGTACTTGGTCATTAGAACACAATTCTGACGTACACATTGTGTACTACACAACAAATTTTAACACGATCGGTTAAAAAACTTCTTAGTTATTTAAGAAACAATTCTAGGCAAGGTAGTGCCAAATTAAAAAGAAGAGAAAACTGAGACTGGGGTCTGTAACTTAACAGAATAAATACAGGGTAAGTTACAGGCGTGTACACTCGACTGTCACCATGTCTACTAGTTGAATTTGTACTGGGCATGAGTGGGCGTGGGAGGCGTAAAAGGCGTGGCAGATTCAGTTGTTCAGTGTACACCCAGCGACAAAAAAAAAGCCGCACTCTTTCTTTTACTATAACAGCTATTAGAAGTCAAGTATTCAAATTTAAAAATATATTTGGAGGTCATCTAAATATCCGTTTGAATGATGCACAACTTTCCTTAACCCATTAAGTACTCCATTAAAATATTCGAATTTTGAAAAAAAAAATCGACTCTTTTCTCGATTTTTTCCAAAAAATTTTTGATGCAAAAACATTTTTAAAACAATTTTAGAGTGACTGCAAAAAATTTTCGAAAATATTTTTGTTAGTATTTTTTATAATTGTTTGAAAACTGCAAAATAGGCACTTTTTGCATGAAAATGGGTTAAAATGGTCATTTTTGGGATTTTCAAACAATTATAAAAAATACTAACAAAAATATTTTTGAAAATTTTTTTTTGCAGTCACTCCTAAAATTGTTTTAAGAATGTTTTTGCATCAAAAATTTTTTTTGGAAAAATCGAGGAAAAGAGGTCGATTTTTTTTTTTTCCAAAATTCGAATATTTTAATGGGTACTTAATGGGTTAAGGAAAGTTATGCATCATTCAAACGGAATTTAGATGACCTTTCCAAATATATTTTTTAAATTTGAATACTTGACTTCCAATAGCTGTTATAGTAAAAGAAAGAGTGCGGCTTTTTTTTGTCGCTGGGTGTATGAGTCAGAGGGGCTGCCTCTTGGTTTATTAGTGCCTTGTTGTCTACTCAAGCGTCTGACTTGTTAGAAGGATGTCGAGGTGGATTTATTGTAGTTGTTGGTGTTGTTGCTGTTGTTTTTGGCGTTGGTGTTGTTGGTGTTGGTGTCGGTGCCGCATTTGCCCATCCATCGTCATCGTCATTGCCATTCGCATTCGCATTCGCATTGGTATTTTGATATTTGGGCTTTGTCTGGTGGGGATGAAATTTGATCCTCTGCGCGGCAGCGGCGTATTTGCATTAAGCGTAACCTTTTGCTGCTGCTACCACAACAACAACAACAAGGGGAACAACAACAAGGGGAACAACAACAACAACAGCCACTGGGAATAAGTGTAAAGGGTGCGTCGCCGATACGCGACTCTGCCAAGGAGCTTAATTTGAGGAGGGATTTACGCTGTGGCATTATAATTCTTTCCTTTCTTTCGTCTTCCCCCATTTATTTGATTTCATTTTTGTGCTGGCATCTTATTCGTATTCTTTTATTCTTGTTGCTCTTGTTTTTTTTTTTTTGTTTTGTGCTGCGGATTTCGATTTTTGTTGCGCTTCACAGGGATTAAGCAAATTTCTCAACAGATTTCCAGTTAGTGCCTCCTCTCAGCGACGGCGACTGTTGCAGTCATTCTGCTCTGTTCTGTGCTGTTCAACTCTGTTCTCCCCATTGATTAGGTCTCCGCGGAACGGATTAGTTGCATCGGGTTACGCTTTCGGATGCCCGCAAAAGGTGCCACGTTCGCATCTCTTGACATAAAGCCAAACCACAGACACACACACACACCACACTCACACACACACACACACACACCACACGGCTGACAGCTTAAGTCTAAACAGTAACAAAAACTAAAGCTCGCCAAAGATACTCGCCCCGTTTTCAGTGGGCAATATGGCTAGATTTTAAATAAAATTTTCACTTAGTGGTGGAAAAATAAAAAAAAACAGGAATTAAAACCCTAATCGAAACCATTACCTTTAACCGCTAAAAACTGATTGAAATTAAATACTGTAACTATAATCGTAACCGAAAATAAAAATTGTATTTGACCGAAACCTTTAAACCGAAACTCTGCAAACCGAAATAACCGTTTAGTAAACGTTTCATTTATAAAGGCTAATTTCGGTTTTCATACATCAAAGAAAATATTTGATATTTTGTTATTAGTTTTGTATTTTATTTTAGATTTTCTTTTTTATATTTAATTTTTAATGCTGAATTATTGATTTTAATTTTCTTATGTTTAACTTTGAATTTTAAATTGTGATATTCATGATCGAATTTTCATAGCACTGAATAAGCGCAAATAAAATAAATTTGTTAATGGATTATTAATAAAATATTAAACATGCAAAAAAACTACATAAAACTGAAGAGTAACTATGTGAAATAAATTTGTGAATGAAACATTAAGGAAGTAATGAAAGTAATTATTATTATTTTATTATTAAAATAATTATATTTTTGCAAAGAAATTTTTTTTGTGAACCGAAACCATACCGGTATTTTAAAACCGAAACATACAAAAACCGGTTCAGCGTTACGAAACCTTTATTCAAAGATTTTGCGTAACCGAAAGCCTGAATGTAACAGAAATCGATATTCGTTTCGGTTTTAATCCCTGAAAGAAACTAAAGTTATTTTGACATTTTAAGCCAAATTTTAAAATCATAAGATAAAAAACTGCGCATGAATTTAGAATTCCGTTGTTTTTTTAAATTTTGAAACATTGCTAAATAGTTATTAAGTTAAAATTATGAAACTGAAATTTAAAAATACATAGAACAAATATCGTTTCTATTTTTTGCATTACCGTAACTCCAAAATATACATTTATTTGCATTATTTTACTTTCTATAATTTCACAGAGTTAATTCAAATAAATTCGCTATGCTAAAGTTAAAGTTACGAATCCAAAATTCAAAGAGTCTTTTGCATGTTTTTTTTCGGAAAGAAACTGAAATGATAAGCGCTATTTTTGAAAAAATATATGATTATAAGCTAATCTATCCATTTTGCCCACTGTGCGTCTACGTCTGTGTGGTTTTCTGTAGTCGTTTGTGTTGCTGCTGTGGCATCCACCAACGCGGCAGCAACTTAAAATCTTAAACATTTATCCGCGCGTATTATGTGGCAACTCTGGCTAATTGCCAGTCCGCATTAAGCGTGGCCAACAAACACACACACACACACACACACACACACTCAAACACATACAGTTATAGCTAAAGCCATTTGTTTTTGTTGTTGTTGTTTTGCGGTGGTTCGACTGGGCTGTTAGGTGTGAGGAGGAGGGGACCATTGGGTGTTGGGTAAAGTTGCTTTAGTGTGTGTCAAATTGAGTGTTGGTTATTTTATTTGTGTTTGTTTTCTTTTTTCAACAACAACAACAACAAGAGCAACAACAATAACTACGATTGTCACTGCCATCAACATCAACACCATCTGCGGTATTCAATTTAAGGGGATTAACTGCTAATTTTTTGCCATTTCTCTCAATGCCAGTTGAGTTTTTTTTTTCATTCATTCTGCGACTATTTTTTCAAATTGTCGAGTGTGTGTGTGTGTTTGTGTGTCTGTGTGTTAGTTGACTCGGCTGCCAGCGACCAACCAGTTGATATCAAACAACCGCCTGTGGAGTCAACAATGTGTGGAGTCTCCGTCCCCACCCCAATGGGAGAGAACCAGAAACAGAAACCACGAGTCGGAATTAAATGTGCAATTGACATTGCGAATAGGCGTGTGTGGAATCCGTGTGGAATCTGTGTGGATAATAAACGGCCTAAGAGTTCCAATGGATTTTATAAGATAATTAAAAGAATTTGTTTTATTCTCTTTTAATTTAAGGAATCTAATTACTTTAGTAGTATTTATATTACTAATATTTATGAAAATTTTGAAGCACCGAATATATAAATAAAAGAACTTACCCCTCGATTATTTCATTTATTAAGGGGAGGTTCTTTTGGATTTTTTTGAAAAAATAGATTTTTTTTTTTTACATAAAATGAAAGTTATGTATGTATAGAATATATGTGCCAAAGGATTTTTCAATACGGCGCGTATTTCTTGAGCTAGGGCGTGTCGAACGTACCCATGTCACGCGCGCTGCGTACCCGCTGTCACTTTCCAAAAACTTTAAACGCGTTTTTCTCGAAACCATGTTTTCTAATCTAATTTCAAGTATAGGTTTTGTTCTATTGATCCGATTTCCTTCATTTAAAAAAGGTTTTAAAGTATATACTTTTTTGTATGGCTTATACCTAAAATTGGCATGAAAAATTGTTTATTTATAATTTTTAAACGAGATCAAAGTAAAAAAAAAGTGTAAAAATTTCAATTTTTTTTTTAAATGATGATGAAATTGGTTATTTTCACCAAAATTAATTGAAGTTAGGTATAAGCCATAGGAAATTTTATCAACTTTAATAAATTATATACATTTCTCACTTAAGTTTACTACCAGAGGCCCAACACTTGAAGAAGCAGATCGATCTTTTGAGTTTCGAGGTCGACAAGATCCGCCATTTTCAAGCCGCCATTTTGAATTTCTCAAAAATCACATTTTTTTTTTAATCGTCAATAAACAACGAATCAAAGTTCGAAAGCAGAAGCTCGTATGTCTTTTCGTTTTCCCACAAACCATTCTCAAATTTTGCTTGATTTTCGGCCAAATCCAAAAGAACCTCCCCTTAAGCCCATTATAATAAATCCTAAGCTCAAATAATATGGGGAATCAATTATTTTACCAAGTGGGTTATTGGAAAAAGTTTTTTCGATATATCTTTGAGATACATACAAAAATAAATTTCAAGTTGTTTTAATTACGGTCACTTTAAGGACTTGTCCTTCGAGTAATTTAAAAACCTATGTCATTATCAAGAACCCGAAACAAATCATCAATCAATACAAAGAAAACATGTTATCAATTCTATTTCAAAGATAAAGTAAAGAAGAACCCATATATTGAATGAGTATTTGAAGAATAGAAATAATTATCAAGTTTTTCTCCTTTTCTATGTAAAGTAACATGTTTTAAGTGGGGCTTTAGTGTTTTAATCGTCGAATCAACCTAAGAACTATTATCAATTCACAATTTACAGTTTTCATTCTGTCAGATGCTTTCACTTATCATTGCAGCCTTTATTTTATTTTCACAGCCTTATTCCTGTTGAGCTTTAGGTGAGTTTGTTGTTGTTGTTGTTGCGGCTTAGGATGTGAATGTGGAAGGGGAGGTGGATAGAGAAGTGGATGTGCCGTTAGTAAGGCGCAAAGGATGAGCGCACTTGCCGTTGCTTTGAGTGCAAAAGCGCGACGGCATTGTTGTTGTTCTTGGTATTTTTATTGTTGTTATTGTTGCCACATGCATTGTTGTCAGTTGTTGTTGTTGTTGTTGTGCCATCTCTCGACTGCCAGCTTTAGACTTGCTTAGTGTGCGTGCGTGTGTGTGTGTGTGTATGTGTGCAAGTCCCACTGGGATGCCAAACAGAAGCACAAAACAAAATCTAGTGAACTTCATAGGGATTAGCCTGCACGAAAGCAACAGATTTAAAAGCTTTCGCTCTGCTTTTTAAGTTCATTTGTGCACTCTCTCTGTGTGCGTGTGTGTGTGTGTGTGCGTGTAAATGTGAGTGTGTGTGTGTGCGCTTGGCATTGTTGCTTTTTGCTGCTGTCCTTCTGCTGTTGCTGCTGCTGCTGCCTTTGTTGACAAATGCAACTTGACAGTGGTGTTGCAAATCTCGTCTGGCGACAGCGACAGCGACACACACACACACACACTTACACACACACAATTAAGACTTCAGCTCAGCCAATCTTTATGCACAGTACGTCTAGTAATTGTTTTGATCACGGAAATACAACTTAGTTCTTAATTTTATTCAAAATATTAAGAAATTATGTAATTATTGCAATAAAATTGAAAATAATAGTTATTCTTTGATTATACAGTCGAACTTCCCTAACTCGAATCACCATTATCCACGAAAAAAGTTCGAGTTAGGGAGACTTCGAGTTAGGGAAGTAGAATTGTATGAAATTTGCCTAGTATTGCCACTCGATTTTGTTCGAGTTAGAGAGACTTCGAGCTAGGGAAGTTCGAGTTAGGGAAGTTCGACTGTAACAGTTATTCTTCTATTATAAAACAAAAAAAATAAGTTTTCTTATGTATTATTTTTATAATTTTTATCCAAAATAAGAGTTAAAATTTATTTGTAAGTTAATATATCCAAGAACTTTCATTTTGTTAACTCCAAATTCTGATTTGCGTTTGATAGTTTGAATAAGAACAAAATATTGATATTTCTTTTAACGTTTAAATTGTTTATTATTTTAATAATTATCAATTATAATAAATGAAGTAAATAGAATGTAATACCAAAAAAAGATATTTAATTATGAAAAATAATAATTTCTGCACATACTGCTTGTGAGTTTGTATCATTGTCACAACAATTACTTGACATACTGTGTGTGCATGTCTTAGCATTGCACATGCCGGCTCCACATGGTCTCCTTAGCTATATGCTTGCACTTGACATAGGTCACTTTTATGGCACCCACTATCACACCTTAGATTGAGATTCGATTCACTCAACACTCTTTGATTTTGTATACTTGATTCATGCGACGTGTAAACGTGTAAACGTGTCAACGTGTAAACGTGCTCAGATGCTAGTTCTACCCATGCGCGCACGTTTAATCCCCATGCCCTAAAAATAATCCAATTGCACACCACCACAAATAACAGCAAAAGCAACAAACACACAACAACAACAACAACAACAACAACAACAAACAACGTTCGACCGGCGCGGGTTAAAGACATTTCAACGGCACGAAATAAATCAGTGAGAGAGAGAAAACAAAATGAGAGACGAACCTTCTTCCAGCATGTTTGGCACGATACTGAACCGAATGCGGAGTGCACAGTTCGTTTTGGCGCCCCATGCGACGGAACACACACAAACACACACACACACACACACATGTACTCAACACTGAGCACACACAGATAGCAACATGTGGCTCCGCTCTCTCCACAAATTACGTTTGCTGCTGCTCTTGCAACGAGCGCTCTCGCGCTCAATGCCTCTCTGCCGCTCCGTCTCGCTCACTCTGCCCGCTTGAATGTATTTCAGTCTCCCTTCGTTGAGCCTGGGCCGCATTACGCTTATCAAAGTATATCTCAGGGATTATACGAAATGAATGGAATTAAGGATTAATTTCCAAGGGATGTCATTTCGTTTTGGGATAATTCTGTGTGCGTGTGTGTGTGTGCGAGTGCTCGCGTGTGTGTGTGTTTGTGTGTGTTTGGTATTGCTAACAGCTTACGCTATAATGGATTCAGGTTCGCGCTGTTGCCACAGTCGCCGTCGCTGTCACCGTGGGGTTTGGGATATAAAAATACACCCGAGTTTATAATGCCAAAGCGGGTTATAAGACAGAGGCGGCGAAATATGGCACAGAGCAACCGAATAAGGTGTAGAAAGTGAAGACAATAGAACAGGTAAGAAAAACCCAAAGTAAATGTGGTAACAATTAAATTAATTTAAAATCTTTAGCAAATCTAGAAACTAGCTTTAACTTTAGCAAATTAAAAACCTTAAGTTTAAAAATACTTTAAATACTTACTTGTAAGTAAATCAAGAGTCAAATGAAATCCGAACTTCAATAAATTCATTGTTTAACTTTAAACTTCTCTATTATTTCCATTCAGTTTCATTGCCTAAATTAACCTCATCATCATTATCATTACCCCTTCCCTGTGTCAATGACGTGCCAACTACGCCTCTGCTCATTATAATACCAAGCGATCCATAAAACGAAGAGTTAAATCCGAAATAATAATCCCGCACGAAATTAAATCCCTCGCCCACGCCACGGCCACCAAGCGCACAAAACCCAAACCCCAAAAATGAAAAAACTGAACGCCACCGTCTTCTCCCCCGACCTGCCCCGCTCTCCTCCTCACCACGCTGCTTGCCTTGGAAAAAAGTTAATCCCCACAGCAGCAGCCGACGCCGACGGCAGCGACGGCAGCGAAGGCAGCGACGGCAGCGACGTCAACTCATCCGCCAACTCCAAATGCAGCCTCTGCCTCTGTCACTGTGTGTGGCGCTCACTCACTCTCTCTCTCTCGCCCTCTCTTTGTCGCCTTGCGCTCTTCCTCTCTCTGTGCACAACTCTCATCATGTTTTTGGGCCTTCAGCTGCAGTTGGCAGCGGCGTTGGCAGCGCTGCCGGTTTAAGGATTAACACAGACACAAACATTGCCAGTACACAAACACGCACACGCACACTCACATACACAACACACAACACACGCACACACGCACACATGGAGTAGCAAAGCACGCAATGGGCAGAGCACAAAATCGTTGGGATTAATGCGGGATCTACTTTATTGCGAAAATATGCTCGACCCCCGCCCCCCTCCTCTCCTCCTCTTCACCTCTCTCGCTCTCTCTCTCTTCGTTCTGTCGTGCAGAGTTCAGTTGGAGGCATAGCAAATAATTTGGACGTGCAATGCAGTGGAGTGGGGAGGGGAGGGGGAGAAGGGAGAAGGGAGGGAGACGCGACTGGACGCGTTGGCGTTCGCATGGATTGTTGCGACTTAAACGAATTGGGATTACGTTGCGTATGATTCATATGAAGGCTAAAACAACAGCCAGCCATTCAGTCAGGCCCGTTGGCTTTAAACAACAACAACAACAATAATAACAACAACAACAACAACAACAACAGCTGTGGCATGTGGCAGCCATGTGCGTTTCCATTTATGCATGCTGCATTGGGGCATTCAAACGGATTACAGCAGAGCCAAAGCTGATGCCAAAACCCCACCTTCCCCACCTTCCACCACCCCCCTCACCCTCTACAACCAATTCTGACCAGCGTGTGTGTGTGTGTGTGTGTGTGAGTATCTGTGTGTGTGCAAATTGAAAATGACCAAGGCAACAACTGCCCAATATGCTGGGGCGCTATGGATAATCCTCAAGGCGATCAATAAAGAGCCCCCAGCCAGGGCCATCAGTCAGTCAGAGACAGACAGACAGACAGACGGACAGACGGACGGACAGGCAGATAGACAGATACATCCAGAGAAAAATACACTGAAATTCTAATTGACACTTTGATTCTACTATTTTTCCAATTAGAAAATTAGTCAATCAAAATTGTATGCAATGAAAATTATACAGGGGTGCCACAAAAATCGCTTTCGCTTGAATTTTACTTAAATTTGTATGACATTTAAGTGAAATTAAAGCGAAAGCGATTTCTGTGGCACCCCTGATGAACTTAATACAAATAGTGTTAATTCGAATACGTTTCATTGTAAATAGAAAATGAAATCATGTTGAAATTAATTATAAAATGATTTTTCATTTTTAAGCAATACTTGAAAATATTTTATTTTAACGAAAATATGTATTTAAGTTAGGTAACATATAGTGTATAAAATATACGTAAATTTCAAGTCAGAAAACGTTTTTATCTGGGGTGCCACAGAAATCGCTTCCGCTTGAATTTCACTTAAATTTCATACAAATTGAAGCGAAATTCAAGCGAAAGCGATTTCTGTGGCACCCCCGTATATTCATGTTAATATTTATTTTTTTTTGTCTGAAATTAAAACAAGTTGTTTTATATTTAATTGCTATACATTTTAGATTGACATGTTCTAAATATGCGTTTGTTTTCTCTCAGTGTGGGAAGACAGTTGTAGGATGGGCTGTTTGGCATGTGATGGGATTGGCATTGGGATTAGCAGCCCAGTCTCAGAGACAGAGACAGGAGCCAGAGTCAGAGTCAGAGTCAGACTCAGCTTTAGCCTCAGCCCCTGGCTTCAGTCAGGGTTGCACCTGGCAAACACACACATACAGACACACACACACACACGAATACATTACTTAGCTTGCGGCCTAATCCCAACTGCGCTGCCCGGAGCTCTGCTCGTGCTCTGCTCGCTCCTCTTTCACTCTTTTGCCGAGCACTTCAAAAGCAAACAAGGACGAAAACAAAAGCTTAACTCGCTGGCAATGCGAAAGCAGAAGCAGAAGAAGAGGAGAAGAGAAAGAGAGAGGGAATTGACAGCGTCTGAACGAAACGTGAAACTTCTCTCTTCATTTGTGTCTGATGGGATTAGAGCTAAAGCCAGATAAAGGGATAAAGGATTCCCAATTCCAAATGCGTCGCACTCAAACAAAAAGTTTCAGGCCACAAACACAACAACAACAACAAAATATACACAGTGGAAACTGCCTCACAACTTTTGGCGCCAAATTCACTGCATGCAAATGAGGACGAAGGACGAAGGATAAAGGACACAGCTAGACCTTCACCCTTCTGGTCCTGCGACTTCAACTTCGGCAAATATTCGTCGGGTTGACAATTCAGTTTAGTTGAGTTCAGTTCAGTTCAGTTGAGGTCGGGGATAAGTCGAAAACTTGCTGCTCTCGGCTAATGTCCTTGCTTTGGTGGTGGTTGTTGTTGCTGACAATGATTATGATGATGATGATGATAATGTTTTGGTTGCCGCCAACGGATTAAAAACGTCCTTGCTGGCGAGTAAAGTAAACTTGGGCATTAAATATAGAACAGGTAAATCAATTTTAGAAATAAAACCAGATATCGCAAATACGGTGATGGAAAATATATTAGAAATGATATATGATTAAAAATTTTAAGAAATTTTAAATAAAAACAATTTCACTCCTCATTTTCATAATATGAATTTCAGTTAGATAAAAGAAATTCTACTTTTATTTTAAAGAAATGCATACTAAATTTATAAATAAAATTTAAAAGAATTGTTTAAATTTAAAGCCAATGATGATCGCAACGATTTCTAAATAAAACCGGATGATAGTTGTAATAAAAAATTTAAAGTTTTATTTATCATGTTTTCTTTTTCGTTAATCATTTTATGACTAACCCATTAAGCTACGAACATTATCAACGAAATGTAGCGAAAATAAAACTGACAATTCACAAAAGTGAATCACATTGGACTTCAAGACTTTAATCGTATGTTAAACAAAAAATGTGTATAACACAAAACTCTTATCTAATAAATAAAACAATAACCATTACTCAACGACTTTGCCTTAAAATGATATCGAGTTCCATAAAACCAATCGATCAGTTTTAGCAACTTGAGGAACCTGATGAAAGTTAAGACCAATTAACGCCAACACATTTAAATCGAAAATATGTTATGACAATGGAATTGGAATTGGAAATGGAAATGGCAAATGCGTCTTATCTGCTTATTATTTGAAAGTAAACACACAAATACAAATACAAATACAAATACAAGTACAAATTCAAATGCAAATGCAAATGCTTAGTGCAATCACACAAACCAGGCCAACAGGCTTTTGGCCCTAGTTTAAGCCGAAACTAAGCAGCTACAGACACAGTGGCAGCAGTTCCTAATTACAAGTCTACTAACTTGGCCGAAACATGCTTAAGAAACCCAACATGTAATTCCACTTGTGTATTAATACACACACTCACACTCACTCACACACTTACACACTTACGCACACACACTCACACACACAAATAGTTAGCCAAAGTTATCGTAAGTGATTTATCATTGTTATTGCTGTTGTCTTAATACTTTATATTCTATTTTTAGAAGAGGTATTTGTGGGATATATATTTAAAAAGTAAATAATAATATAGGAAATAGGTTGAAGTACTTATAGATGTGCTTACATTACTATGTGGAATACCACTAATGTATTTCCTATCTATACTCTTGATACTCATGTGCGTATGCAGCTAATAAAATTAATATTTTCTATCAATATTACTTAAACAAAATTAATGAACTTCTTTAAAAAAATCAATCAAATTTGTCAATTTTAAGTTTATAAATGTTAAATTAATTAAATGACAATTGTAAATATTGTCCTTAAAGTTTATATCTATGATTTTTAGTTGTAAGTATTTTCAATAATGTTTTTCTGTTTGAATTTAAGAGTTTGCAAATACAAATGAGAATTTCAAAAAATTGGATATTTTTGAAAAGTATCATAGTTAAAGTTTATTGTTTAGTTTATAAATGAGTGACAAATTTATCCAATAAACTTTTAAAAAATTTACATGGCGATGCAAAAATATTAATTTATGTAAAAACTGTGAAGCATACACTAAAAAATTCAATAAATTGTTAAATTAGTTGGTTAAATATCCAACTTTATTATAGTTTTCTCTGTTGCCTCAAAGCGCTTTGATAATCACGTGGCAGAGAGAGAGAGATATGCTAGGAGTATTTATTTGATTATAAGTCAGTGAGAGGTCGCGGGTAGCCGGGTCGGTTTTGGCCATGGCCAAGAGAGAGCCAAGAGCGAGCTGGCCACATGCGTCACTGAAGATTTTAAGCCGTTCGTAATGCCCACTGTTGAGTTTATGCACAACACAAAAGGTGCCCAAAGGATGTCGATATGGATGCGGATGTGGATGTGGATGCGGATGTAGATGCGGATGTGAATGAGGCTGTGAATGAGGCTGTGAATAAGGACGTGAATGTGAATCAGGCTGCTGTAGATGCAAAGGATTCAGCTGATGGTGTTGTTGTTGTTTGTCTGTTTGTTTGTTGTCTCTTGTTGCTTTGGCTTCAGCTCGACTCAGTTCAGTTCAATGCGATGCGATTCGGTTCGATTCGATTTGAACAACATTTAAATCCTTAAAATTTGTAGTTTGAGCTTCGCACCCGAATTTCCCTTCGCCCCCTCTGCCTGGTTACTCAAGGATTAACTGCGAGTAGCACACACTGTGTAGCTACAAGTAACTGCAATTTCCTCCTCCAGCCAGCCTTCGTATCTTGTATCCCGTATCTTGTATCTTTTGGCACAGACCAGGCACAGATGCTACCAAGAGTACATGATGTTGGCTTAACTCAATCAGAGCCACCTGCAACTGCAACAGTGCAACTCCTGCTTTGTCTCCAGCTTCGACTCTTTTTTTTTGCAGCCCAGTACCCAAAGGATACTCAGAGCTTTCGGTTTGTGACAATGTTTGTCCATTTGCATTTTTATATAGATCTCTGAGGCTTGAAAAGCTAGAGCAACTAAATTTGGTGACAGTACTTATAGGATGTAATTTTGCCACGCCTCTCCGCCCCCGCAAATGGAAATCAAATTGCTGTGCAATTTTAAAGCTGCAGTCTTGAAATTTGGCATACTAATTAGATTAAAAATATGTTAAAAATCCATTCTTAAATATATTTTTTTTTAAATTAATTTCTTAGTTTTATTTTACTGGGCATTTGACAGTCGAGCAATTAGAATGTTGCCTTCATACTTGCTACTTTTTTTTTGTTTCCTAAATCCCTTTTTGCTTATAATTCGAAAATGTTGCCTCCTGTTGCTTTTGGCATATATTTGAATTTGTATCTGTATCTCGGACTGTGCAACTGCAACTGGGCGACATATTGTGCGTCTATATCATGGGGTTATGGCTTTGGGATTGGAGTTGGAGTTGGAGCTGGGGCTGGAATTGGGATTGGGGTGGCGCAAATCCTTTGCCCAACTTGGAATTTGTGCCAGGAATGAACGGGAGTAAACTCAACTCGACTAAACCGTTCTTCCTCCTCTGCTTCTTCTGCTGATTTTGATTCTGATTCCGAATCGGACTGGTCTCTGTAACTGGTAACTGGTAAACTGGTAACTGGTCTGTGTATAACATTTAAGCTGCTAACACGCGCCTCCTTCCCTCGTAGGACTCAAACTCGAGAATAAGTTCGGCCATCATATGTATCTGCATCCACATTTGTATTTGTATTTGTATTTGTTACTGTATCTGTATCTGAATCTGTATCTGTATCTGCACACACAAATTCGCTTACATAACAGCAGCTAGTTTGGCAGGTGATTGCGAAATCTGTGGCACATTCTGCTAAGCCATCTAAACACCAAATCAACTCAAACCAATCGCCTTCAGTTGTCCCAGACTCAAACATGGAATCCCATCAATGCATCGCTTGATTACCAGAAAACTCTGTGACACTTTAGTGATTCATCACAAAATAGAAGTTTAATCAGGGAATGTACTTTTTTATAGTAAGGGTCTAAATATATGTTTGTTCAAGTTCAATTTAAATTCATCTAGCATTAATTTTATACAAAAATTGGAAGCGAAAATTAGAAAATCAAGAATTGGAAACTTAGAGACTAGAAAGAAATTGGAAAATTAAATTATTAAAAATTAGAAAGTCAAGAATTGGAAACTTAGAGACTAGAAAGAAATTGGAAAATTAAATTATTAAAAATTAATAATTTAAACAAAATTTAAACGAAGTCCGAAAATCAAAGCTTATATTTTTTAATACAAGAACTAGAATAATTTTATTATAAGCATAAATAACGTATGCGGAATGAAATACGAACAAAATTGAACATGTTCTTAATAAGTTCCCATAATTGACAGCGCAAAACAAAACTCACTATAATTAATGGTACTATTTTAGCATGTATAGCATCAAAAATTAGCATTCTAGATAATACACAGTCGCGGTAATGTCTCTGAGCACAGCAGAGCGCCGAAAATTTATTTGCACATATTGGGCAAATAACCCATCTTAGCCGAAAAATTGAATTTTTTATTACTTTTCTGCTATGGGCTTCAAGAAAACTTTTATTCATAAGATAATTTCGGATGTTCAGAATACTAAAAAAATGGATAGAGCTCCTGGATCCAGAAAATAATGTCCATTATAGCAGTCTTAAGTTAGCGCCAAATAAAGGGCTGAAATTGTGGGTCGCACATATAAATCGATTCGTGCGTTTGCTAAAAAATACAAAGTGAGCGACAAAACGGTAGAAAAGTATAAAAAAAATCATGGGAGAGATGAAATGTTCAAAAAAAACCGTTCCTTAAGTCACAGAAGTACAGAGAGAGACAATTAAACCTCGGCTGCGTGCGCTTTCTAGAAATTTGTTTTCTGCGAGCTGTTTAAAGATTTGCATAATGGATAATGAGACGTTTTCCACAGTGGAGGGTCATGAGTGGACTCCGAATTATTACTTTAGGCTTCCTTATATTTAAACACCTGAGAATGTAACTCAAATACCATAAACCAAGGTTTTATTGTGGCTGGCCATAAGCGAGCATGGAAACAGCGATCCTGTCTTTTTTAAGGCAGGATTGGCTTTGAATTCGCAAAATTACAAGGACAATTGTCTTCCGGCGCTTAAAAAATTTATTGATAAGTATTATGAGAATGATAATACGGTGTTTTCCCCGACTTAGCGTCTGCTCATTATGCCGAAACCACTCTGAAGGCTCTTGACCACTTGATCACTGAGTTCCTGCCTAAGCTGCAAAACCCTTAAAATGTGCCTCAGTTAAAGCCCACGGAAAAGTTTTGGTCAAATATGAAAATTAAAGTTTAGAGTAAGGAATATAAGCCAAAAAACATCGACTGTTTGATATTAAAAATCAAAAGAGAGCTTGCTAAAATGGGTACAAAGGGAATTCAGGAGGCTATGCGCAAGGTACCCACAAATATGAGGAAGGCAGCTCGCTGTGGTCATGAATATTTTTTGTAAAATAGCTTATAGTCTAATTAAAAACATATCAAAAATTGAAGTTAGTCGGACTTGAAATACATTTTTTATTTGTATTACAACAGTTGTTCGTATTTCATTCCGCATACGTTATTGTTT
>JBAMBJ010002603.1:0-31817 GCA_037043495.1 Drosophila recens
TAGCCATTAGAGTTGGGCATTTTAGTTCAATTTGCTGAATAAGTTCAATCGTTCATTTTTCGGTCGTGAACTAAATCAGTCATTTAGTTCAGTTGGTCAGGTGGTCATGAACTATGAACGATGAAAGATTTCTATTCAGTTGGTCATGAACTATGAACGAGATGGTTTCTATTCAGTTGGTCATGAACTATGAACGATATGGTTTCTATTCAGTTGGTCATGAACTATGAACGATATGGTTTCTATTCAGTTGGTCATGAACGATGAAAGATGTATAGGTCATTTTGATCAGTTGGTCAGTTGTTTATGAAAGATAAACGATGTGAATAGGCTACAACTGTTTCTTTTTAGTGAAATGTGAAATGTGTTTTAAGTTATTAATAAGAATAGACGACAGCAGCAAAATATTATATATTAAGGATTATTTTTTAATATTTTGGGTTTTACCTATACCTTGGCTTATTGAAAATGAGCAAAATGAGGAAATTGTTTTTTTGTTTGGGCTTAAATAACCCTTCACACTGTTCAAAACTTAAAAATATATGTATGAAATTAAAGCATTGTTACATGTACAATTTTTTTTTAAAAATTACTGACCAGCTCAGCGTTGCCAAAATTAGTCCGTTAAAATAAGCCAGATTTGAATAGGCAAATTTTAAAGTAAAAATAAAAAATATGGTACTGTTTTTTAGCAAATTTTTATTTTATTCCTAAATTAAAATGCAAAGAAGGTAGAAATAAAATAACAGAATGCTATAAAACACAACCAAATTTTTATATTATTTCTTCAAAACTTGCTTATTCAAATCTGGCTTATTTTAACGGTCACAGTTGGCAACGCTGGACCAGCTGCAAAATGATCGGTTTAGTTCATGATTGACTGAATAAGTTCACTCGTTCATCTTAATGACCCGTTCATTTGAACTATTTCAGAACTAAACGACACAACTCTAGTAGCCATGCATGCGTGCTAGAGTTGTATCGTATCGTTCGGACTAAGTTCGATTGAACTATTCACCAAAGTGAACGAACGAACTAAATCCCTGATTGTAGGTCTTATAGTTCAGTAGTTCAGTTGCTTAGCTCGTTCGTTCAATAGTTCGTTATGTGCGTCAAGATAGCAACGGTTCTTTAGCAACGAAAAACGGAACTTGGTTCATGAGTCGGAACCAGTTATGAACTTTCTCATTTTTAAGCGTTATTAGACCTTTAATCAATAAACTAATGATGCAGAATAGTAGAAAATTAATTAATCTATAGTTTAAAGCCAAGTTTTGGCCATTCCAGCTTTCCAAATGGGAGAAACAGTTGAAGAAAGAAAGTGAAAACGTGAACATTTACACCATTTCTTAAATAGGTAAGCACAGGAGGAATAGCCTCGAAAACCGCTTATGCACGATGAAAGCCTACAATTTCACCTTTCTAATGGTACAATAAATTAAGACAAAAAAAGATACGTTTTTGAGATATTTGGAAATGAGCGAAGCAACCTCGGTGAAAGTCCCATACAAAATGACCGCCAAAATACATACCTCGTTCTCAATCTATAATATATTATCTTAGGACGAATGGCCTAAAACGCGGCACATATCAAATTAAAGCTACAAGTTTGGGGAAGCTATTGCAGTTAAATTTAGAGAATGTTAAGGTACAGTTTTTTAGAAAATTAATTAATTGTAAATCAACCCCCAAATAGTTCACGAGCAAGACCTATCGAACTGGTAGCTCCAACGTGAACTGAACTACAGAAACTGAACTGAACCAACGTGAACTGAACAACAGAAAGGGTGCCACATTCCACAATTTCGTTGCTAACTAAAAACTGAAATGGTTTAAAATGCACGGTATATGAGAGCGTTGGCATTAATTTTACGAGCATTTTTTCGTTCGGATCGTCAAAAACACAGGTTAAATGGCTGAGAAATTAGCATGTGGGCTGCCAACCTGATATACAGAAGCGCACAAATGATTCCGACGCAAAAATGATTCCGACGCATTTGTGCGCTTCTGTATATCAGGTTGGCAGCCCACATGCATGCTTATTTTAGGTCAAATGGAAAAAAACACAAAAATTATAATTTCTCAGCCATTTCTTGCTCGATTTTTATGATTGGCATATGAAATTGCTTGTAAAGTTAGCGTCGATAGTCCTAAATACCGTGCAATTGATATAAAAATACTAATCTTCAGAAAAAAGTTTGCAACGATTTAGTGTTAGACACTAAATAGGTGGCGCCACTTCTCTTTAAGTACAAACGCTGCCAACTTGCTTTCTTGTAAATTTATTTAACTCATAATGGTAAAAATACCAAAATGCAAATTTCTCAATAAGTTTCAGAAAGATTTTAATGGTTCGCATATGAAAATGATTGTAAAATTAGAGCCAATAGTTTTAGATACCGTGCAATTGACAGCAAAACATTTTTCTGCAGTCAAATATCCAGCAACGATTTTTTGTTAG
This sequence comes from Drosophila recens, assembly GCA_037043495.1. Classification (NCBI taxonomy): domain Eukaryota; kingdom Metazoa; phylum Arthropoda; class Insecta; order Diptera; family Drosophilidae; genus Drosophila; species Drosophila recens. Next base: position 2,462 of record JBAMBJ010002603.1, read on the forward strand.
ACACTAAATAGGTGGCGCCATTTCTCTTTATGTACATATGCTGCCACACAGTTTTATGCATGTTTAGGTGTGGTGAAAAAAAAACAAAAAAAAACAAAAATGCTAATTTCTCAGCCTTTTAACCTGTGTTTTTGACGATCCGAACGAAAAAATGCTCGTAAAATTAATGCCAATGCTCTCATATACCGTGCATTTTAAACCATTTCAGTTTTTAGTTAGCAACGAAATTGTGGAATGTGGCACCCTTTCTGTTGTTCAGTTCACGTTGGTTCAGTTCAGTTTCTGTAGTTCAGTTCACGTTGGAGCTACCAGTTCGATAGGTCTTGCTCGTGAACTATTTGGGGGTTGATTTACAATTAATTAATTTTCTAAAAAACTGTACCTTAACATTCTCTAAATTTAACTGCAATAGCTTCCCCAAACTTGTAGCTTTAATTTGATATGTGCCGCGTTTTAGGCCATTCGTCCTAAGATAATATATTATAGATTGAGAACGAGGTATGTATTTTGGCGGTCATTTTGTATGGGACTTTCACCGAGGTTGCTTCGCTCATTTCCAAATATCTCAAAAACGTATCTTTTTTTGTCTTAATTTATTGTACCATTAGAAAGGTGAAATTGTAGGCTTTCATCGTGCATAAGCGGTTTTCGAGGCTATTCCTCCTGTGCTTACCTATTTAAGAAATGGTGTAAATGTTCACGTTTTCACTTTCTTTCTTCAACTGTTTCTCCCATTTGGAAAGCTGGAATGGCCAAAACTTGGCTTTAAACTATAGATTAATTAATTTTCTACTATTCTGCATCAATAGTTTATTGATTAAAGGTCTAATAGCGCTTAAAAATGAGAAAGTTCATAACTGGTTCCGACTCATGAACCAAGTTCCGTTTTTCGTTGCTAAAGAACCGTTGCTATCTTGACGCACATCTCGAACGAACTAATGTGCGTCAAGATAGCAACGGTTCTTTAGCAACGAAAAACGGAACTTGGTTCATGAGTCGGAACCAGTTATGAACTTTCTCATTTTTAAGCGCTATTAGACCTTTAATCAATAAACTATTGATGCAGAATGTGAAAATTAATTTCGTTCGAGTCCTTTTATAGGTCAGTAGTTCGTTCGAGTCGTTTGAGTCGTTCAATAGTTCGTTCGAGTCGTTTGAGTCTTTCGAGTCGTTTGAGTCGTTCAATAGTTCGTTCGAATCCCATTATCGCTCAGTTTATTTAAAAATAGTCAGGCCTGTTCCGGTTTTCACTTGTTTTTTGCGAATTTCAATCCGCAAGATTTGACCGAATTTCCCTTAAAATTCCTTTACATTTCCTACGAATTACCCTCCGAATTTCCCTTCCACATTGTGTTGAGTAATTTTTTGTAGAACAGTGCTGGAAAATGTTCTAAGCGAATCAGACATTTGCGTCAAATGAATTTTCGCCTGCTAAAATAATTATTAATTATGTAATTTATTCATCAAATATTTATTTAATCATAAGTCAAAACATTTTTCAAAGGTAAAACATACTTTTGTTATAACTTTTATATTTTTGAAAGCGCGGGTTGATTTCAGTGCTGGAAATGTCTTTTTGCAGAGTTGTCAATTGTTGCACAGTGTTTGTTTACATAAATAAGCAGTTCTTTTTTGCATTAAATTACAAACAGTTTTGTCCAAACTTGCATTCAAAAAATAAGAAATTTAATTCTTCATTTTACGCAATACATAAAAACACCTAAATTGTGGTTTAAAACATGTACCAAAGTATTTACTACTTTCTTCATATACAAGGGCAGCCCTAATAAAGTTGCCATTCATTTTCACAAATATTTGCGGAAACCAGAACAGGTCGAGCAAATCCGACAAAAATGTTAGGTTAGAGTCTTATCGATTTTGGGGTATGATGAAATAAAAATTATTTAAAAATCAAATAAAATATATTTTTTTTATCTGATAATGTAGTAATATTCCCAAAACATTGAAGTATTGTATAAATATTTTATTTTCACTTTAATTTTATGCTAAGCATGCCAAAATCATCGATTTAACCCTTCCGAATTCAAACTCACTTGCTCAATGTCACGTGAATTCAATTCGCAAAATCTTGCCGAAAGTGAAAACCGGAACAAGTGAGGGAAATTCACTTTCGCAAAATCTTGCCGAAAGTGAAAACCGGAACAGGCCTGAGTATTGAAAATAAAAGCCAATTTGGGATTCTAAAAATAAAAACAATAAAATTCATACTTTAATCCAATTAGTCTGGGTATTAATTTTCTCCGAAGATAATAAAAATAAGAAACAAAAACAAATAGCTTCATGCATATTAGTAACATTTGTGTTTTGACTAAAATATCTGTCCAAGTCTGCCTGCCAACGAGAAAAAGTAATAGAGATTAGCATACAGGCTAACAAAATATAATGAAAAGCTTACCTATTCTATATTGTTGTGTATGAAAGTCAATGTCTACTTTATCAGGTTGCTGACCTGTAATGGGACTCGATCGAGCTATTGAACGACTCAAACGACTCGAAAGACTCAAACGACTCGAACGAACTACTGACCTATAAAAGGACTCGAACGAACTATTGAACGAACGAACTAAGCAACTGAACTACTGAACTATAAGACCTACAATCAGGGATTTAGTTCGTTCGTTCACTTTGGTGAATAGTTCAATCGAACTTAGTCCGAACGATACGATACAACTCTAATGAACAACTAACTGAACAAAAAAGAGCAATTTGGAAGGCACATGTTCACTTGCTCACTTCAGGGAGCAACTCTTTTTTGTTCACTCACTCATGAGCAACCCAACACTACTATACAGCTGGCTGATGAGAGAACGGGCACCGACAAGAAATTTTCTGTTTCCGTCTGTAAATTAAATTTACCAAGTGCTTTTAATTCATTTAGTGCGTATACTTTTTATAAAAAACAAGAAAATGTCGAAGCTTTTGGCTGTTCCTCTGAAAAAGCCGTCAGAAGTAGACGTGGTGAAGCCTCTGAACAATCTCATACAAAGCACCTACAATGGTTCGACAGCTGAAGAGAAGGCGCAGTATACAGAGGCAGTAAATGAATTTTCAAAGCAACGCAATACGGCTATTTGGAAGTTTTTCGAGAAGTATGAGGCATCGCTGGAAGTCGTTTATGCGTAAGTTCTTAAAGTAAAAAATAAAAAAAAGGCTGCGAGCGTTGGGGGTTTCCTTTTAAGAGTGCTCTCGGCATGAGTCATATCAGTTGATGGCGATATTAAATAGCAGTAGTTAATCAAAGTGCCGCACACACGCATCCGTGTAAATATACACATTCATATGTATGTGCTGGTGTACGAGTCATTGCGAGAGTGAAAGAGAGGCAGAGAGAACGAGCCAGACGTAAACAAGCAACCGGATGACGCAGTCATTAATGGAGCGCCTTGGCGTTTAATTTCACTTTTGTTATTTTAGCTACTACGATCAGATATGCGCACTGGAAACAAAGATTTCTGCCAGCGAGCTGCAGATACCATTCAAGTGGAAGGATGCCTTCGACAAAGGTTCAATTTTCGGTGGCAAAATCAGTTTAAGTAAGTGTGGTGACGAGATTTGCATCCGGTTCAAGTCATAACCACATGTCTTTCCAGCGCACACCTCCATTCTGTTTGAGAAGGTATGTGTGCTGTTCAACATTGCTGCCTTGCAGAGCAGTGTGGCGGCCAGTCAGCAGTTGGACACGGATGAGGGTCTTAAACTGGCCATTAAGCTGTTGCAGCAGAGCGCAGGCATATTCCAGTATTTGAAGGGTGCCACGCCAGCAGCGGTGCCTTCGGAACCCACTCCAGATTTGAGCCAGGACACTCTGATTGTGTTGCAGGCATTAATGGTGGCTCAGGCGCAGGAAGTGTTCATTCTAAAGGCCATTAAAGGTAAATTTCAAGAACATACAACTTTTTATTTTCATTGCTAATGCCGCAGTTCTTAACTTGCCACAGATAACATGAAGGACCAGATCATAGCCAAGCTGTGCTGTCAGGGTGAAGAGTTCTATGCGGACGTGCTGCGGGCCATGCAAAAGGAGTCGGTGCGCAGTGTATGGGAAAAGGAATGGATACCCACAGTGGCAGGCAAGCAGGCTGGTCTTCATGCTCTGACTCAGCTGTATCAGAGCTTGGCCTGCCGCTCGGCGAAGAGGATTGGCGAGGAGATTGCTCGCCTGCGTAATGCAATCGATCTGTTTAAGGCGGCCCAGTCTCGTGGAGGCAATGAGACCTATCTCGATGAGTACTTTAGTCGCGCCAAGCGCAATCTTGCCGAGTCGACCAAGGACAATGAGTTCATTTACAATGAAATGATCCCGGAGCTAAGCACATTGGCTTCGCCAGGCAAGGCGCAGCTAGCCAAGCCGCTGGCCATTGCTGTGCCCATGGCAAGCAATTTCAGGGACATATTCACCAATCTGGTGCCCGTTGAGTTGCACCGAGCGCTGACCGCTTCTGATATGCGCAAGAACGAGATCGTTAATGTCGAAATCATGAAGCTCCGTGAATCCACTCAAACTCTTAACGCTGTTTTGGCCAGCCTCAATCTTCCTGCTGCTGTGGAGACCACAGACAGCAACAGCGGCCTGCCACCTTCGCTACGCGAGAAAGCAAATGAAGTGCGCGAAAAGGGAGGAATTGAGAACGTGCAGACGATGCTGAAGGATTTACCCGAGCTGCTTAACCGTAATCGTGAGATTCTAGATGAGACCGAAAGGCTGCTGGACGAGGAGCGAGATTCGGATAATCAGTTGCGTGCTCAGTTTAAGGAGCGCTGGACTCGCATAAGCTCGGACAAGCTGACGGAAATGTTCCGCACAAATTCCAAAAAGTATCGCGATGTTATCACTAACGCCATTGAGGCCGATAAGGTTGTACGCCAGAAGTTCGAGGCTAACCAAAAGGGCATTGAGCTTCTCTCACTGCCACCAGAGCAAATACAGCAGGCCCTGCCTTCGGCCAGCGGCAGCGTGGATCCCACTTGCTCAAGTGTCCAGCGCTTGAAGCAGCTGATGGAAGCCGTTGACACAATCAAGGCCGAGCGTGATGCCGTCGAATCGGAGCTAAAGTCGGCCACATTCAACATGAAGGATGAGTTTCTGCATGCCCTGCAAAAGGATGGTGCCATCGATGAGCCCGCCTTGTCGCTGGCGCGGATCGGCCAGGTGCTGAACCCGTTGCAAGCACAGGTCAAGGAGAGTGTGGAGCGCCAGCAAACACTCGTTTCTGACATTCAAGCTGCACATGCAACTTTTGTCTCTGAGACGGGCAATTGCGGCAACTCTCGGGACAAACTGTACAAGGAGCTTGCGACTGCCTATGATAGCTATATGGAGTTGTCGGGCAATCTACAGGAGGGCACTAAATTTTACAACGACCTCACCCAGCTGCTGGTCGTTTTCCAGAACAAGATAAGTGATTTCGTGTTTGCGCGCAAAACCGAAAAGGAAGAGTTGCTCAAGGATCTGACCACTGAGTCGAGTCGCCAGGCACCTCCGGCCACACCTGCCTTGCCATCCCACTATGCATCAACATCTGGCAGTGGCAGCGGTTCGTATATCTTCGATTAATCGATTATCCTTTATTTAACTAACTCAACTGCTTTCATCTCTAGACATTCCAAACATGCCCGCCGGTGCTCCAGGTGCACCGCCTGCTGCTAACCCCAATGTGCCGTATCCAGCGCAAGTACATATGCCTGTCCCATATGGAGCGTCAGGAAATGTTCCGTATCCCACATATGTACCACCTCCCATGCCTCAGAGCTTCAATCCCTACGCCACGTTGCCGTATCCGGGCAGTAAGTATACAAATTCTCAAGCTGCGAGAACTCGAATTGAACTATGTGTATTTACAGACTATCAGTACGGTGGATTCCCTCAGGGACCAGCTCCTGGCAACTACGGCACCTATCCAGGCAGTTATGCCCATCAACAAGGTGGTTATCCCAACCAGAAGCCGCCCGGCTGGTAGACAGCTAATCCCTCCAACGCATCTTATATTTCGCACTGTGTTTACCCAGCAGCTCCACTGCATATTATGTTATTCGCGAATCGATATCTATGGAAACCAAATGGCAATGGCATTAAATGCGCACCTTTCTGGTTTTGTTTGAAATTATGTAAAACAAAGTTGAACAATTATTGGATTTTAATCTCATGTACGTATCATAATAAACGTTCCGTCTTAGCGCTATACATCTTCACTCTGTCCCAATCTGCGAAACAATTCGCGTTTAATACCCGCAATGCATCGTGGCGCACACATGCTGTTTATCAGTAGCTCCAGCGTTGAGCTGATGATACCATCCTCACTGCTTTGCTTGCTCGCTCCAGGTACCTCATGACGCATAGAGTTGTTTTTGAGTAGCAGTGTATACGCCTCCTTGGACATGACATCCAGTGCTCGAACTCGAACGCCAGCGCTACTTATGGCTTCGGATACCTCGCTCTGACTCATGTATTCGATGTCCCACAGTTGGCGTTTGCTATCTGAACTTTGATTGTGAACAGCGCTCTCGAACTGACCAAAGAGCAAACTTGCTCTCTCAACAATCTCTTCCAGCTGGTTTGGATTCAGCAGATATTTCTTAAGCTGGTCACTCTCGCCTTTAACGAAGCTTTCGATCACATGCTTCACTATGAGCTCGTCTAGTGTAAAATCAAAGTCCGTTTTCAGCGGCACCCAATAGTTAACGCTGAGCGAAGTGTCCACCGCCTCCACGTAGTGCCACCAATGACGCGGCACAACTAGCACGTCACCTGGATGAAGAAGACAGTGATAGGCCTGTCCTTGAAACTGCTCATAGTGGCTAAGCTTATTGGGTGCGGGAGCATAGAAGTTTTCCAAGCAGTAAACACTTGATTCCTCGTAGGGAATGCGAGTGCTTTGCAAAGGCGTTTCGGGCGAAAAGAGCAGCCACGATTTGCTGCCATACACTTGGACTACAATGTTAATCCCGTAGGTATCATAGTGACACGGCGTATTGGCGTACTTTGAGCCCAACCAGAAGCTGTAGTCATTCTGGTGATCCGCAAATCCGAATTTCTTAAAATCTATGCCCTGCAAACAGCTTGCCGGCAGCTCGTCCGCTCGTTTGTATTGATAGGCTGCCCATTCGCAGCGTTCCTTCTTATCCTCCTCGATCTTTGAGTAATCGTTTAAAAATTGACGCATTGTCATGTTGATTTGCTTTCTTTTCCGTTCCCACTGCGGCGTTTCACAGTCGGCGACTCGCATGCTCTCGAATGCCGGCAAACTGGATGCATCCTTGTCATAGCGAGTGCACCACTCTGTCAGAGGTTCGTCAAAGCATTCCCAATTGACGGGGAAGTCCTTGAGAACCAGAGGCACATGTGTGTTTAAGATTATATCACGCAGTTTGGAGCTCATATGGCGAAGAATTGATTCTATTTATTTTCTCTACTATGCTCTCTTTGTTGGCACAAATGATATTTTGAATCTACAGAAATTATTTTAAATATATTTTGACAGGCTTGAAATCAGCTGTTCAAATTTGTATATCGATATAACTCGATAATTAAGATTTTCTGTTAGCGTAGTGGCAGCTCTGGTTAGCTCACCAGATTTGAGAATCGTCAGGTGGCATCCCAATACCGGTTAAATTTGAATTTCATTTTAAAATTAAACTTAAAATAAAATAAATTTGCAATCAAGTTATTCTCAAATTCTATCTAGCATATATTTTGTATTCTGCATATGAAGTGTAATATGAAGTTATGTTATCACCCATCGCTAAATTCTTTTAATAAATTGCCGACAAATAAAGTAGCTCAAAAGTTATGTAAGTACAATTAAGTGAAATGTTATTTTAATTAGTGCACATTTCGGAATTACATAATTGCAATCAAGATTGCGTGAAAAACAAGTTCTTCAGATCAAGTTGGAGTCACCGAGACTTTGCACGCAAACTAACGCCGCCCGTTACTGATTGCTCTTGTTGTTGTTGTCGCTGCTGTTGCTGCTGCTGTTGTCGCATATCGCAGTCTTGGTTCTTAGGACTTGGTCTAAGCAACACTTTGAGATAATTATTTTGATATGACAGGCGGAAATGGAATGGCGTTAACAAGTTGCAACTTCTGACAACGGCCACAGTTGATATGAAGACGCTTTAGTTGTAGTTTGATTATACTTAGCTTATACCATGGCACATTTATCCCAATGAATGTTATCTGACTGCAATGTGTCATTTGATTGCTGAATTTATAACTGTTAGTGGTTGCATTTAAAATGGCCATAAAAAATACACAGATCAAATTCCCCGCCCAGGCGGCTTTCATTAAGCTTAACGTTTGACGGCATTTGTCATAAATGTGATTTGTGTTTCATTCTCCTGCTTTTGGCTTACAAAAAACGACAAGTCATTAAATCTACTTAAGATTGGCACTCAAAAATTGCGCACATCGGAGAACATAAAGACACGGGTTAAAAGTTCAATGTACGTGAGTCAGCAGCCGAACTGTGAAGGAAAAACATAATCCGACGCAAGAAAACAATTATGCGGCAAAGTTGCCAAAAAAAAAAAAATAATAAGACAAGGAAAATGAAACGAAAAAATGAATCAACAACATTATTTATGCGGCATTTTGGAGGTGCGCCTACTCCAGCTTTTTTGTCGTTTGAAAGCGTATCATTATTGTTATTATTGTTGCTTATTACTTATTGCTGGCACGACTCTCTGTCGCCGTCTTATAAGCATGTTCGAGTGTATCTGTGTATCTTTAGCTCAAGCCTTTTATCTGCTTATCTGCAAAATGAGATATTGCTCATGCGCGCACTCGCTCGCCTCGTTTCCGTTTCCAGGCGGCTGCCTCTTAATGCGCAGATCTAGCTCAGAGCTTAAGCAGACCTCTCCCAGGGGTACACTTACTTGTGCTCATATAATTAGCAAAAATTCTCAACCAGATTGCCGGCGTTACGCTGCTTGAGCAGGCGCTGCCAAAATTTATGTTTTAGCTTACATTTCATTCTTTCAGATACTGTATTCTCCATATCTTAAGCTCAATCAATTTCCATTTCAGTCAGAATGCCAATTGCTTTTTAAATCAGTCATCATATTTATTTGTAATTACAAATTCGTACATGCACTTAAACATACGAGTAGCTGTTATTATTTTGGGTAATATCCTTTCCTATTATAAAAAAATACATTTTCACATTTCACTCTCCTCATTTAGATTTGTTTTTATTCAGAAGTTGGACGGAAGTTCTTCAAATGGAAACAGTCTCTACCGAGACTCGAAGTTAAGCTTTGCTTCTACTCGCAGTTAGTTAATGGGTTTATTGTATACGAGTGGAACATGCATTTATAAAAATATACTCAAGTAATCAATCCCACACCACAGTCTTATAGATGCATACCTCGATCTATTAGTATACAATGCATATAAATGAAAGTAAGATAAACTTATGATATGATATTCTGATAGAAATGCGGCTTTGTCTGATGCTCCTTGATGACATAGAAGCCCTTGGGTTTCCCATTACCTGCAAAGTATTTATGGAAACTTTGCTTGTTGACCGCCTGGGCGGGTGCATAGTATGTGGGCGACTTTTGTTTCAGCGATTTCCTGTATTTGGCTTTGCCACTGCCCGTTGTGAAGGACTTCTCAATGGTTTCATTCTCCCAGGGTTTGCGCCACGTCGGAATATTCTCAATATCTAGCAGACGATTGCGATCGTCAGCCGAAACATGTGCAAAGTGCGGCTTCTTGTGCAGCGCCTGCTTCAAGACGGGCAAATTCCAATGATAGATACGTCCAGGACGTCCATTCGAGCTAAAGGGAAACGATACCTGTAATGGGACATGCATATTGATTAGATAACTTTCACTTGAATTCGTGAGAATTAGCATACAAAAAAAGATTCGTTAAGACTGTATTTTAAAATTGTCTAACTTTAATCACAAAAAAAATCTAAACGGGAAAATTACAGTTAAGTTGTGTACAAATAAAAATAAAAAAAATTAAAGCTCTTTAAATATTATTTAAAAAGTAAGTCTGATCTATGGAAAAACCTACATACCAAAATTGGCGTCTCTAGCTCTAAAGTCTCTGAAATCTAGACGTTCAAACAGACGGCCTAAGGGTAAACAGACGGACAAACTTATATCGACTCGCTGTTGATGCTGATCAAGAACATTTGTACTTTATGGGGTCGGAAATGCCTCAATCCGCTTTAATTTATACCATAAACTTCTTAAGTACAGGGTCTATAACAAACAAATTTACATTAACATATGCAATAACGATTGCAGTAACAGTAACATTAACATTTACATTAACCGTATCTAAAGTCTATTGGGCGCCCCATAAATTAGTCAAGAAGTATGTATCTCTAACAAATTGGATTTTTAATTAAAGCATCCCGAGTTGGTTAATGGCCAACGCTTGCATATTCATTTACAGCTCGAGCCGTGAGAGCGTAATAGTTTTTATGCCTTCCACATCCTCCAACATTGACATTGACACAGCAACAACACCAGCAGCAGCAACAACAACAATGTCTTCTTCTGTGCGTATATAAATAGCTAAAGTTGTGGAGAGCCTGTCATTGGCACTGCAACAGTTGCAGACACATCCATTGCATTGCAACTGCAACTGACACTACTGCTGCCACTGCCAAGAGTGTCTGGAAGCTGTGCCAAAGTTGGTAAGTCGGTCGCCAGTTGGCCAGGCCGTTCCAGCTAGTTGTTGGCTATATGGGTGAGCCATGGCTGCAACACTCGACTCAAATGGGTAATCCATTTTCTGCTTTATCTCTGTATCTGTGTGTTTGTGTGTGTCTGTTTGCTTTTTGTTTTTTGTTTGTTTTTTTTTATTCTCTTTGCAATTTGTTTTGTGCGCATGCGCGCGCGATGTTTATCGTCAGTTGTTGGCCAAGTACGAGACCTGGTAGGAGGCAGACAAGCGATGTTATGGCCAGTTTTCAACATTGTTGCTGCTGTTGCTGTTGCTGTTGTTTGTGCCTTTGGTGTAACCTAATGGAATCCCGTTTACCTTTTTCCCGTTAGTTTTCAACGCCGACGCCTCAGTTGGCTCAGTTCCTTTAGTTGACTCCGTCGCCAAGAACGCGGCAATTTTCTGTGCGTTGTCATGGATGCTGTTACTCATTTGATGTGGCTGTGGCTTTGGGGCAGCGTCGAGCGCATTCCTCGCACCGTTGGGACCTGCATAGTAGTGCAGATTTGGCGGCAGCTTGATGATGAACATGTGTGAATCATCCCGCGATGCGTGACGTCGTGACTCAACCGCCAAGCGTTTCCGGTTATGGCTGTTGGGCGCCTTCACCTTCATGAATCCCATTTTGCTGCAAGTGCAACACAAAACCAAAACAAAAGAATAAGCAGAGAGAGAGAGAGTTAGACTAGTTAGTTGTCAGTCGAGTGAGAGGGGATAGAGGGGAATAGAGGGCGTGCTGCGTTGTCTGGCAAGTTCTAAACGTTTACCATGAATATTTCATAATATAATTTATGGCCGCAACAGACACGCCAGCAACAACATGTCCAACACAGACAGACAACACACACTGCAACAGTTTCAGTTTTGTTGCTGTTATTCTTGTTCTTTGGCACTAGACACGTTGCATTAATTAAGCCCAAAATGAAAGGTGCTTCATTCGATACTCACTTCAGCATCTTCTTGTTGAGTCCGTGTGCGCCTCTTGTCAGTTGTTGCTGCGTCTTGCTTGTTGCGCCTGCCAAAGGAGCTGCCACAACACCGCTGTTGATGTTCTTCTGCTGCTGCTGCTGCTGCTGGTATTTGTCCTGCCTTTTGATTTTGTACATGTGCGTGGTGGCATCCTTGAGACTCGCCGACGATGGCATTGCCAATGACTTGGCCGTGTTGCTGCTACCGCCGATGTTGCCACTGCCACCGCTGCCCTGAGCAAGTGCAGCGAGACAAACGAAGCAGCATAAACTGCAAAATAAAATAAATTTTATGGTCTGCATTTTTATACGAGCTCGCCAGTATCTTTTGATTTTATGTGCGAAATTCTATAAGGGATTAAGCCGCTTCGCAGTCGGCCCTTTAGTTCACTTCAGGACTCTAGAGTTCAGGGTCAAGCGACAGTCGATTGAAAGTGGAGTTTACAGTTGGCGCTGCATTGTAATCCAAGTCAAGAGCTGTACACGTTTGAGTCGCTCGTACTTCGAGTTGGCTTTAAGAAGCGGTCAACCTTTGAAATTGTAAACCCATCCGACCATTGGCCCTCCCAGCAACACATTTCAAGTTCTGCAATACTATATAATAAGGAAGAAAGCGCAAAGCAAAGCGGCTAAAAATGCAAATGAGCACGTACATGTGTCCGCAGAGCGGGGGAAAGTGGTAGAAGAGACGACGAGACGATGAGACGATGCAGCGATAGAGGAAAGTCACATGCGCTGAACGGTTCAGTGGAAAGCCATGATGACACACAATAATGATAATGATGATGGCGATGATGATGATGAGGATGAGAGAATTCCACTTGAAGGCTTTTATCCCAAAACTGTTCCACATAATCACTGGGCTGTGCCAATCGATGTCGCTCAGCGCCAAGCGGCGAGTGTATTGGCCGACTAAGCAGTTGGCCATAACCAGGCCCCTTGCCCAAACTATGTACAGTATGCCTAAGCTCTTTCAGCCACAAATTATACTGGACATGTACTCGTATGCACATACACACAATATCTATGCATATATGTATGTATTGATGAAATGTAACCGAAGGCGACCACAACGAAGCAACTGCAACGTGCAACGTGCCTGGCATTTGGCAGTGGATCCCAAGACAAGTCGCAGCCTGAAGTCTCACACACATAATTCATGCAACGTTTTATGCGAAATATAAAGAAAACTGTGCAAGATTGCTTAGCCGAAGTGCAACTACTCTAATGCTTAGAAGCGCAAACTGCAGCAACTCAATCCGGGGCACAAATTCCTTATCGATCCAGATCAAATTATTTTTGAATATCTGATCTCATCAAAGTGATATCAAAACAATATTCTTGGCTTGGTTTCTTTGGGTTATCCGACCTGGATTATGGACCGAAAGTATTCAATTAGTTATCAGGGATCGAAACAGTTTTTATTTAAAGGTGCCTCCTTTATTTTTGTTATTAGAATAATTAAAAATTACATTTCCAATTTTAAAAACTCTTCTTTACATTGGGAATCTTTTTTGTCATACAAAATGTTATACGCATAATATTTATTTCTCAGTTATCAATTGTACCAGACTTCCAGGCCAAACTTTTTGTTCTGAGCTTAAAAAACAATCCACGATCCAAAACTAAATCTAATTCTTCAACTTGAATAATGCAAATTTTGAAGGATTGCAGCCTTGCCTATAAAAACCTCTAGCTAACTAACTGTTGGCTGAAAGTGCACGGAAATTGTGAGAACAAAAATGAAGAATCGATGCAGCCCTTTGGGCAGGATTAGAGGCAGCCACAACTGATGGATGCCTGCCCCTTGCACTCTTCCAGGGGCAAGTGGAAAGACTCGAATGTCATTGACTCGCACAACGATGGCAACGATGTGCAAATCAAAAATCACTTCAATCGACACGTATTTAGCGTTGGCCACCAATTGTGGCTGCCACAGGCTGTGCGAGCTCGAAAAAAAAACGAATTGATAAATTGCAGGATAATCAAATGCAGTTTCCTTCTTTTTTTGCCTGTGCTCGTCCTGGCAAAAGACAGACGGCACATATGTGGCATTTGTGAATTATTAATAAAAGCAACACAAAGGAGCCCGCGGCAACAACAGCAACAACAACAACCACAACAACAGCGACAACAAGAGCAACAACGACAACAAAGTTTGCGTGCAAATTTAAAGGGCTGCGTGTCGAAATTGAACAGATTTGTGGCCAGAAGCAGACGGAGACGGAGACACAGACACCAGACAGATATTTCACACACACCCAAAAAAAAAAGTTTTTTAATATAGATTTACAATAATTTTCATAAATACAGCATAGGAAAAAATTTGTATATATTTTTTATTTATTTGACTTGATTTGTGTGTTGTTTATTGTCTAAATTGAATGCCATGTTTAAAGTTGACCTAAAGGCCTTGTTGCTGCTGTCGACGGAGGGAACATTTCAGACGCATAAACGCTTTAAGAGCAAGGGAAATGTGAGGTGAGACGTGGAAAAACAAACTAGACAAATATCTCGTATCATACTTTGCACCCACAGCTATATTACTTGCTTTGAGATACGGAGCGGTATCTTGACCTTAAAGCGGGTGAGACGTGTTAGACGTGGTGGACGCTCCACTCGCTTGAAGGGACGCCGAGTCCCAATGCTGCGTCCAAAACTTGCCAGTTGCATGACTCAAACGACGATCTTGGAAAGAAGTGCACCAGTTCCAAGGCTCAAGGATGTGGCCGCTCAAACGCTGAGCCTGGAAAGATGTAACGCCAGAGTGGACACAACGGATTTAAGCTTAATGATTACCCGATATCAGCAAACTACCATAATATCTCAAGACACAAAATACAACCAAACGAAGCAAATTGTGCTGGAAGAGCGATCCACTCAAAAGGAACTGAATACCAAGCCTAGATGGACGCAAACGAATCTGGAGCCGTGTCTCACCCGCGTGGTTAGCACGCAGACAGTGGAAGGAGTGCGTTGTCGACACAGTTGTACTCAGACAACCATGGCCGAGGATCAGGAGGAGCTATTGTCCCCTCATTTAAAGCTGCTTCATCTGCTATTGAGATCAAGCTGCAGTCAGGGACAGCTGTTGTTCAGAGGCGTGGAGTCCATTAATCAGCTGATTGAGTTCAAGCAGCTGGAGTTGCACAAACAACGACTGGTGGACACAGCAAAGTTACAGGAAGTGGAACAGAAAGAAGCACAGAAAGAAGCACAGAAAGAAGCACAGAAAGAAGCACAGAAAGAAGAACAGAAAAAAGCACAGAAAAAGGCACAGAAAGAAGCACAGAAAGAAGCACTGAAAGAAGCACAGAAAGAAGCACAGAAAGAAGCACTGAAAGAAGCACAGAAAAAGGCACAGAAAGTAGCTGCAGTTAGGGCCAAAAATCGGACTGAGGTCAAGCAACTGTATTCCACAAGGTATTCGCACATTGACACAACAAATTCCAGCAACTAATGCCTCATTTCTCGGCCTGCTTCCACAGAGCACGACTGCGTTGCAAGCATCGCTGTTGCCACCACATGCAACGGCAAAAGGCAAAGCTTGCCCAAACCAAGCGGGACACCGAAACCCAGACAGAGCTGCAGCTGACGCCCACAAAGTAGGTGTCCAAGCACTCATCAATAGAGCTCTTGATATTCTCCTCTTCCCCTTCACTTGTACAGCAGCAAGTGGACGCAAACGAAGGTCGCCATCAATTTGGTGGCTGCAACACAGACGGACAGGGACAGGGACAAGGACAGGGAGAAGTTATTCCTTTGGCTGCGGCGCAGCAACTAATCGTGCCACATTCAAATATCAAAAAACGACAGAAACTTACCACAGCCAGCTCCAGTTTGAAGACTTTCCTGCTGCTGTTGCAGTTGCAATTATTGTTCTTGTTGCACTCATATTGATTAGCATAAACTGTTTTGTTGTTTGGCACTTGCGATTGCTTGAAATTGTTTATTTATGCTGAATGCATCGTTTGGTGGCGCCAAAATTGCAGTCGCATTTAAGCTCAAGAGCCGATTGAATCACTGGATGCGAATACGAAATTGAAATTGAATACTTTTCGAATACTCGATACTGGCAATCCGCAGACACGTCCGCACGCGATAAAATCTCGCCAAAGACTGAATGGGGAATGTTCCCGGTCTGTGCCAAGTGACCAACGTTTTGGCTTTGGTTTTCAGTTTGGACTTCGGTTTTGTTCTTTGGCTTGATGTTCGGGCTCCGCTTCGGTTTTTTGTTTACGGCGCGTCGCATCGCTTCGTTCGTTGTTGTTGCTTTTGCTGTTGTTGTTGTTGTTGTCGGTATGCAAAAAGCCAACAAACAAAAAAACAACAATAAGAAAGTCACGCTTAACGACTGCGACTGCGACTTGGTCATTGCCTAGGCCGGACACCGAAGTCCAAATAAAAAAGAAAATAGAAAGAAAACAAGAATTTTATGTTGCCTTTCGACACGCCAAAGATTTGATACTCTTTTAAAGTCCTGTAGATTGAAAATATAAGAAGAAAAAATTAACACAAAGTGCCAAATGTTATAAACTTTTAAATAAAAAAATTAAACAAATATAGATGAAATTAAAGTAATATAATATACTTGTATATTAGTTTTTTGATATAATACTTTCAATAAAAATCATCTAAAGTAGTTAAATTACATATAATTTCATTTAAAAAATCGTAACAAAGATCAAATTTTAAAAATTACTTTGAATTTAAATTTGAAGAAAGCAGGTTTTAAATTTTATTAAACATCAAGACGATTTACACACGAAAATTCAGCTGTGGACCAATCGTTCTTATGACAGCTTTATGATATAATAATCCGACGATAATAAAACAACTCCTGTGCCAAAACATGAACAAAGTATTAAAGCTAGGTCGGGGAGGACAGTCAGACAGGACTCGTCGACCTAACAGTGGCAAAAATATCATCAAATAATAATTCATACTTGACAATTGTTTTAAATTTTCTTGTTTTAAATTTGTTTTATTTTATATATTATATTTTAAGCGAATAAATTAAATTTTTATCTAAATTTCAAATACTTTTTCTGCTAAACCAAATCCTTACGTTCTGTCGCTGGAATTTACGCACCGAATCTTTTTAAGTCCTGCCTTACACAACCTTACATACTTCTTGACACAGTCGTTATACCCTCTGCCAGAGTATTTTAAACAGAAATAAACTGCATGCAACATGCTAGGTGATGGTGCTTCCGTGGAATGGGGGGTGTTGTTCGGATACAAAGAAATAAAGCATGGCTGCCGAAAAGGCGTCTGCGTTTCCCGGGCGTGGTGTGAACGCGAGACAAACAGTGGACAACCGATGAGAGGAGGGGAGGGGAGAAGAGTTCAAGTCCTGAGCCTGTTCACTTGACCGCTGATTGATAGCTTGAATCCCGAACGAACACGCCTCCTGCTCCTTAAAAAAAGGGTTGTACTTTAATTGAGATTTATTTATGGCCTGGCCAAAGCCAAAGCCAAAGCCAATGCCAATGCCAAAAACAAAAACAAAAACAAAGAGCGCTTCATAATAATGAGCTAGCCACGAACCTGGCAATATTTGGACAGCAGCAGGCAATTGAAAACTCCAATTGTGTTGCTATTGTGGTTGTTGCCGTTGTTTCTGTGGTGGCAGGCACTGGCACTGGCTCTACACTGGCAGCACAAAGCATCGGGCAACGGCTTGGATTTGAGTTTGGGTTTGGGTTGAAAATTGGGCGGGCATTCGCCAGCTCGTTGTTGTCAAATTGTTGGCCATCAGCTGGAGGGGGATGAGGATGACATGTTAGAGTGTATGTTGTGCTGGAGTGGTGGGAGCCGACTTTGACATGGCAACGGTGTCTGTTGCCGAGTTGTTGCCTGGAATGCACTACAGTTGCGGCATTGAGCCGCAATTGGGTTTGGCTGGACCAGGGGCAGGGTCCGTGTTAAGGTTAAGTGGCAGGCATGCTCAACGCTCTATACGCTGGACAAATTGGGGCAGCAATCCAAATGCCTAGCTCTACTTAGCGTTTACCAACGATGAAGTTTGCTTCGTTATGCTCAATTATACACTGCGAATTTCGTGGCACTAACTTTCACTCGGAGCTGCAGAACAATTGAGCAGACTTGAAAATAAGTATAAATCAAAAACAAACAAAATGGCGCAGACGAGACACAAGAGACCCGAAAACTGGCAGCAAAAGGATAAAAAAAAATAAAAAATGGCTTTCGTTTTCTTCCGGTCTTGCGCTGAATGATTGAGTTGACAGACCCCAATAAAAGAAAAAAAAAATATAGGAAAATTGCATTCACAATAGCAAAAGCCACACAAAGAAGAGAAGAAAAGAGAATTCTATTTCTTTGAATTCTCGAGAGGAATGACATGTATTGTAATTAACAACTAACCATAAACAAGACATAAAAGAAACTATGCAGCATAGAATGAGGATGAGGATGAGGTTGCAAGTACTCGTTTAGTTGCAACTTTTAACAAGAGACTGCAAATGATTAATGTCAATAAAGCGCAACTCAGCTTTAAAATACCACAAATGACTTGGCCATGCTGTCGGGCATTTGGGTCATGAACCTGCGCCTGACTCACCAAACCAAATTGAGGACACCAGACACAAGACTGAGACTGAGGCGACTGATCCTCAAGCGTCGTGTGGGCGCAATGATTGGATGGTTCAATTGGTGTCAGACTTGGTAAGGTTGCAGATTTAGAAATTCAATAAACTGAAACTGACAGGGATGCTGATTGGCTGTGCAGTTAGGCCGTGATACGGCAGTTTCGATGATGAGGCACGCTTCCACTTACTGATAATTAGCCGCTCTCTAATGAGGCATTTAAAGCTACTTATGTACATACATAGTTACACCTGTAAACCTGTAGACTTTGGCACAGACCCCAAAGCCCTGTCTCGCATGTCCCGCCGCTTCACCAGTTGCTGCCATTACGGCGCCTCCCATATTATGTACATACAGTTTGTTAAGTTTATGTTTTGACAAAGGAATAAACGCACACATTAAATAAACAATAAAATAAATTGTTAGAGTGGGTCTATTTGTATGGAGTAAAAATAAATTTGTTCCGGCTCCAAGCGGTTGTCAAAATCGTTATCTACGTCGAATTCTAAGAATATAAACAGGAAACCATGGGTCTTAAATCTTTTAAATAATCGTTTCGTATGTTAATATAACAAATTAAGTATGGAAATATGAACTGTATGTACTTAATTTTATATTTGGCTCAAACTGGCATTCAATTCAATAATTTTGTTAAGGTGTAACCATCAAAAATTGATCTAGTTGCATAGATATAGTTTTTGAATTTAATTTTTGAATATTTATTTCTAAGATTTTTAAAAAATATCTTTGACACCCATAAATTTTACAAACAACGGTTGCAATTCAAAATTAAATTCATAATTGATGCATTGAAATATTGGATGCAGCCAATATGTTTATCATGATAAATTAATTTGTTTATAAATTTAAGATATGCGTTTTGGATACATATTAAATTTTTGGTGACTGTAGAACTTTCTTTGACAATGCCCATATGTGAACTCTTCCCCTGCAAAACAATTACTTGACTAACTGTATTTTGTTGTATGTATATTTAACTCAGGTTACGGCTGCGTCACATTGACTTGGACTTGGACGCATGCGCAGCCAGTGTGACAGGCCAGTGAAATGGGAAACGCTGTCAGACAATGCCGTTCGTTGGCTGGAAAAACCTTTGGCTGGGAAAACGTCTTGAGCATGCTAAGAGAGCGCGCAATTGTCAAGGTAAAATTGATTTAGTACTTTCTTGGCCCCCCACATATAAAATGGGACGAATTTCTGGAATTCTGCGCAGATGCAATTTAGCTAACGGCAATGCAACACTTTATCCATATTTGGCGGAATTCTCAAATATTTTTAGAATGCATCTAGTTTGATTGACGCCTGCCAATCAAGCAGATAATTGAAGTGTTGACGCTTTGTCATGAGTTCGCGATCGGATACGAAAGCCCGCATTTAGCTAAAGAGAAAACTCTTAAAATGCACTTTAAACATCAATGCTTTTAATCAATACTTTCTTTAATCCACAATATTTATATATATCTTTAAGCATTGCCAAAAGGCAACAACCACAATGCGTGGAGTAAGTAATATGTACATACTATATGTACATACATATGTAAGGGACGATTATAACGCAGGGTATACAAATGCCATATGCTACTTCTGCCTAACATACATATAAATACCACGACGAGCAATAAACGCATTCCACGGTCGCCAATCTGTATGGTAACTTTTCTCTCCGTGATAATACATAGTTTTTTGGTTCCTTGCCTCTTCTTGTAACTTATTTAATTTATGCTTGCCAAAAAAAAAAAAATTGCCACCATCAGGCCACTCGGATAACTCATAACTCAATTCCAGATTGAACTCGTTTTAAAAATATTGAAACTTTCAAAGGTTTTTAGTCGATTTTTGTAATGTTATTTTAAAAGTTCTTACCACGCAAAGGTGACATGCACCCTTCTCCTTTTAAAAATAACTCTATTATTTAAGAAACTTTATAATTTGCACGTTTTATTTTTAATTGTACTTTTATTGAAATATTTAAATTTATTGAAAAATTTTAACAATTTTTTTGGTCTAACCAAAACAAGGTAGCAGCCAGATTCGGTTCATTTTTTAAAAAGAGTCTTTTTAAATGATTTTTTGTTTTTGCGGAAACTATAACTTTTGATAGAATAGCACCCAGAAGTTCATTATGACAATCAGACTTGTTTTTATGACTTTATAATTTAAATGGTTTCATTTATACATTTATCCTATTGCAAAATTACGCAATTGCTAAAAAATTTAATTTTTTTAAATTGTGCGCCATGTTTAAAATTCACAGTTCATGAACTACGGAACAAATGACAAAATACTCGATAGCGATTTTGATAGTATCGATGCCAGTTGCATTTATTCGATAGCAAATGCTCGATGGTAAACAAACATCGCGACTATCGAATACATTCAGAGTAAAGTGAAAATTGTGGAAGAAAAAATTAAAAAACATTAGAGGATGGCCTCGCTGGAACCAACACAGAATAAAACATGGGATCTATCGCTGTACGAACTGCAGCGCAAGCCGCAGGAAATAATTACAGACAGCACCGAAATCGCCGTATCCCCGCGCAGCTTGCACAGCGAACTCATGTGCCCCATTTGCCTGGACATGCTGAAGAAAACAATGACGACCAAGGAGTGCTTGCACCGCTTCTGCTCGGACTGCATTGTGACCGCCCTTCGCTCGGGCAACAAGGAGTGTCCCACCTGTCGCAAGAAACTTGTCTCGAAGCGCTCGTTGCGCGCCGATCCCAACTTTGATTTGCTTATCTCGAAGATCTACCCCAGCCGAGAGGAGTACGAGGCTATACAGGAGAAACAAATGGCCAAGTTTAACCAGGCACAGTCGCAGCAAGCTCTTGTGAACTCGATCAACGAGGGCATTAAGCTGCAATCACAAAACCGGCCACAACGTTTCCGCACCAACAAGGGCGGTGGCAGTGTCACTGGTGGTGGAGGTGGCGGTGGCGGTGGCAGTGGTGGCAACAATAGTGGTGGAAACAGCGGTGGCGGAGGTGGGGGTGGAGGTGGAGGCGCGAGTGCTGCTCGTGCTGGCTCTAATGCAGTGCATGCCCACGATACGGCTTCCAATGACAGCAACAGCAACACAAACGGCACTGACCGCGAGAACCGCGATTCCGCCGGCACTGGAGCAGCAGTTGCTGCGGTCGCAGGCACCCCCGCGCCAACAAATCCCACAGCGATAGCGGCCACGTCTGCCGGCACATCGGGCGCAAGTACTTCATCAAGTCGAATGCAAGTGGATGATGCATCAAATCCACCTTCCATACGGAGCACTCCCTCGCCAGTGCCGTCGAACTCTAGTAGCTCAAAGCCCAAGCGGGCCATGTCTGTGATGACCTCGGAGCGATCCGAGGAGTCGGAGTCAGACTCTCAAATGGACTGTCGCACAGAGGGCGATTCAAACATCGATACTGAGGGTGAGGGCAACGGTGAACTGGGAATCAACGATGAAATCGAGCTCGTCTTTAAGCCACATCCCACAGAGATGTCTGCTGACAACCAGCTAATCCGAGCACTCAAGGACAACTGCATACGCTACATCAAGACCACAGCCAACGCGACTGTGGACCATCTCAGCAAGTATCTGGCCATGCGTCTAACCCTTGACTTAGGCGCCGATTTGCCGGAAGCCTGTCGGCTGCTCAACTTCTGCATCTACGTCGCCCCGCAGCCACAGCAGTTGGTTATTTTGAATGGCAATCAGACCCTCCATCAGGTCAACGATAAGTTCTGGAAGGTGAGTGGCAACCCAAAAGCCTTCGATGCGCATTTAATGTCTTCCTCACTTCGAATTGCAGGTCAATAAGCCAATGGAAATGTATTACTCGTGGAAGAAAACCTAAAGCGTCAGGCATTCAATCAATCCGTAGTAGTTACAAAGCAAACATTTATTTCTGCAATCGAAATATACATACATACACATATGTATAGTTTAATCGTTAATGTGCTTAACAAGAATATACATACAAATATAACATATTTTAAGAATACATTTCCCTTTTATGCGATAAGGGATTTAAGGAACACTTACAAGTATTAATTAACTAATGACTAAAAGATGACCGTAGGACGGTTTTGTTGCACCAATGACTAAGCATAGCGACTCGTTCCAGTTGTGAGATGTTTAAGGTATCTAATTAGCATGTGAGGTTTGGAGCGGTTTCCATAAATGAAGCTGAACACAATAGACACCTCTCTCTCTCTCCGCTTTTAACTTGGATCATTTGGGCACATTCCGCATTTTGGCCAGAATTGCATTTCGAAAGTCTTTAAAGCTGCCGCTCTCTTCTATCTTGTTGCGACACTTGCCCTGGATGCGATTGAGACCAAGATTGATCTCAGTACGCTGTCCATTCCGAGCGCGTCTGGTCAGATCCTGTTCCAGGTCATAAGGTAGTCCCAAGTCACAAAGCTCGTCTATTTCGTCCTGAGTAAAAGTACGCTGGTCCTCTTGCAGATACTCAACGCATTTCTCATAGATATCCAGATACTGTTCGACCTCGTTTTTGTCGCCTGATCGATGCAGCTCCAGAAACCGATGAAGCAACCTTCGGGCGTCGCTGTCCAGCAGCGTCTGCTGCACACTATTCGTTAGAGTGTAAATGCGCTGCACTTCCTCGACGGTCATGTCCGAGCAACCGCAGAAGCACTTGATTAATTGCACCGTTTTGCTCTACAAATATTGTGAGAATAAGAACACACATACATATGTAAGAAGGTTAGTATTGTTTACGCTTTCAGGGCGCCACATACATATGTATTTACAGAAATATAAGAAAGCAAACCTTGTACAACGATGATGCCATGGCGACTCTGTCTCTAGGCAATGTTAAGTGGTCCTAATATCGTGGTGCTCGCGTTCCTGACAAAATATTTCCGCCGTCTAACAAACAAAACGGTCGGGAAATTTTTAGTTCCATTTGGTGAATAAGTTAGAGATGTAAATTTGTGCAGACCCTTTGATTTCGATATTTTTACTGTTTTCTAAAACTGTGTCTAATGGGTCCCACACACGACAAGCTTGTTCCGCTCGTTGAAGCGTTGAAGCGAGCAACTCATTTGTTAATTTGTGTTCAGCAAGAAAACATGGAAAAAAATAAATCTTATTAAAGAGCAATTGCAATGCTTGTAATGCATATTTATTTAAAAGGAAAAAGAACCAATCGAGCGCATGCCCCACTGTTGATTTCTAATGCCATCGAAAACATAACTTTGAATCTCTACCACAGAAAGAGATAGATATTTAAAAAAAGGATATTTTTTTTTGTGTAATCTTTAATGTTGAAGCTAGAATTTTAAAAATTTAAAATACATTATTTGTTTTTGTTTATATCGATTTTCAAATTTTTTATTTAGAATTAATTTTGCCAACTTCACTCCAGAGGCGTGACTTGCACCCATCATATCTCCTTTATATAATCTAATTTATATTTTTAATTGCCAATTGAACAAATTACAAGTTCAGACTTAAATTACGCGCCCTGGCCGTGGTTAGATGCGGAACAGTCGTTATTCGCTCCTTCCAGGGATGGACATGACCATCGATACCCAGACAGTCAAAATTTACAACGAATTCAAATTGTTTATCCAAATGCAGTGAAACTTACTGCATACAAAATTTGGCCACACTTCTAGACTTTAATTGTTAATTTTTCTAATATGAATTTGGAGTTAACCACCAACCAGTATCCACATTTTTTTACGTTCGCATAACCCGGTAAATTCTTGAAATTTCCAAGGTCGAAGAAAATAAGTATATGGGAGATATCAAAGATACGGAATAATAGAAAAACATCGTGAAACCATCATCATACAAGTTATCGACGTGCACTCGATATCTCAACAGCTGTTGGCAAATTTGCCGCCTTTTTTGTACAGTAAAAAAAGTTGAATTTAATTTGTCACATATTCTTTAACTTTAATTAACAAAAAAAATTAAATTATGTTATTTGGCTTTGGAAAGCATATAATCAGTGAACTCATTAAATTCTTGTAGGAGAACAATCTTATTTACGCAGCTTTCTTGGATTTGTTGAATGATGAGATTACTTTTTGTTCGATCGCCATTCAGAGAATCTTGAAGTGCTTTTCTCTCCTTTGATCCAATTCCCAATTGTAGCAAATCTTGGAGAGCGTCCCTTGTTAGGGCTACCTCCGTTTCTTGTAGCAATGTGTCGCATTTCTCGTAAACTTCTGTGTTGTTCAAGAGCTTGCTGTCTCCCAAAACATGGCTCTCTTTAAATTTGCGAATCTCATCTGTCGCTCTCTTATCTTTTAGCAGCTTGTGAGGAATTTTTGTAAGTGTGTAGATTCGCTCAGCTTCTTTTTTGTCCATTTTAGCGTACTTAAAACAGAAAAAGCAAAGAATTTTTTATTTTTGTGACTTAATTTTGGCTCTTTTTTACTTAATTTATTCTGGCTGCAATGCACACAAGAGAGAGAGAGGGGCACCTCCAACAGCTTTGACAATGTTCACACGACTGAATAGACAACATTCATTGTTTATCGAGTCAGTATTATCGAATCGTGATACTGCACGGCTATGACATCATTACCTTTTATACCCTTGCAGAGAGTATTATAACTTCATCACAAAGAGTGTAACGCATTGAAAGAAGCATGTGATTAGCGTATCATAAGTATATATACATATAGTCTAACTTCCATAACTCGAACGAAATTGAGTGGAAAAGCGTTTCAATTTTCCTTCCGTAGCTCAAACTTCCATAAGTCGAATTTCTCCATAACTCGAACAAAATATTGGCCCGCGATCTTTTTTTCTTTTCTGCCTTATGCATCTGTTAGCTTCACGTTCGGATATTTACATATGTAATTATGATGAGCATTTACATATGGTGATGCAACATATTAGAATATGGCATTAACAATTACATAGTCTGGTGAAATAGCTTCAGGAAAGACGTACTTTATGTACTCACTTTACTTAATGTAAGTCGAGCTTAATAATTGTTGTGAAAAGCATTAGCGCAAGATTATTTAGCAAAACGCGTGTTAAATTGTTTGTCGAATATAAAAATTCAAACTTAATATTATAATTTTCAGTCAGCAATTTCTGATTTTTTCAGTTCTCTGTATATTGATTCTTTTAATAGACTTAAAGAAATATGTGGAAATCTATTTCTTTAAGTCTATTAAAAGAATCAATATACAGAGAACTGAAAAAATCAGAAATTGCTGACTGAAAATGTTGAAGTTTCCATAAGTCTTACTTTTTCTTTGGATAATTGTGACTCGAGTTAGGGAAGTTCGACTAAATTTTGCTAGTCGCCTTCGTAATTCTTTCGTCATTAGCGTGTACTGCCAAGATGTCTCAACAGATTTGATGTTAAGATCTATCCATTATGTCACATAGCTGTCATAAGTAGGAACAATCACTCACAAATTGTATACAAGCCTCTGCAAGGGCATCAAATATTCGACGTGCCGAAGATAACATTTCTATCTTGTATGCTGGCAAACACAGACACATGCGTACTTATGCATACTAGAGATGGGCACGGGCCGGGCCGGGCTTCGTGTCCCGCGGGCCTCTTCAAAAAAAACCACATGCTTCGTGCATGAAATGCGGAAACGGGCCTTTTTTTCGTTCGGGCCGGGGCCTAAGTATATATCCCGAAGCCCGGTAGGCCCGAAAAGTCACGATTTAACACATACGGGGTGCCACAGAAATCGCTTTCGCTTGAATTTCACTTAAATTTCATACAAATTTAAGTGAAATTCCAGCGAAAGCGATTTCTGTGGCACCCTTGATACTTTTCAAAACGCTTGTTAACAAAATTTCTTATTGAACGCAGAAAAAAAAGCAAAAAAAAAAATTTAAGACTGCTCGCAAAAAAGGCCCAAAAATAAAATTTGTATCTAAAGAAAAAAAAAAGAAATAGTAATTTAAAAAAAAATTTGTTTATATAGTATTATCGGGCCGGACCTCTTGAAGATTTGACCGGGCCGGGCCTGGACTGAAAGATTTATTTCGGGCCCGGACCGGGCCTTAAGAAGGAGTCCCGTGCCCATTTTTAATACATACATTTAATAAGTATTCATGCGCATTAAATTGATTGTTGTGGGTGATAAGAAAAAGTATCATGGCTATTATTTATGTATTTTATTAATGTAAATTGTTATAAATTCAATACTACTATCTACAACTTGGATTTCAGTGCCTTCATGAGTTTCTCCAATTTAAGAGCCTTCTGAAAGTCACCGCTAATCTTGAGCTTGCCGGACATGTAGGCTGGAGCAGCCTTCAGTTTACCAGAGAACATGTCGAAGAAGTTTGTGGAGTTCATGGTCAGTGTTGCGTCTGGGGTAGCTGGTGGTGCGCCAGTTCCGCAGGCACCAGTGCCATTCTTCAAGTCCAAAAACCAGGTGCCTTGCTCGGCACCATTGATGTTGAACTGATAGACAGCCTGCGTCTTGGAAACTATTTCTGCTGAAAGCAAAGATTCGATTTTCTTGAACAGTTGAGGAATCTTAGCATCTCCAGACGCGGCTCCAGGTGCAGCATCCTCGACTGCTGCGTTCTTAGCTTCAACGAAAAAGTCGACCATCAGCTTGTCGGCATTTTCGCGAACGCAGGCGTAGTCTGTGAGATCCTTGACTCCCACAGACTCGAGCACCTCATCATCGACAAAGAACTGTCCGGTGAACTGTTTGGGCTCCCTGGACAGTATGGCGTATGCAGCATCCGCCATAATCTCAGGCTTACGCGACCAGCTGGCGCTGTCGGGGCCAGTGAGCATCTCAATGGCGGCGGTGTGGATGGCAGTGCGAGGCCAAAGGGCATTCACTGCAATTCCGCGGTCGCGCAACTCCTCCGCCATGCCCAGCACGCACATGGACATGCCGTACTTGGCCATTGTGTAGGCAACATGAGGAGCAAACCATTTGGCCTTCATGTCCAGGGGCGGCGAAATGTTCAGGATGTGTGCGTGATTGCTCTTCTGCAAATAGGGCAGGCATTCCTTGGACACCAGGAAAGTGCCTCGCGTATTGATTTGATGCATCAGATCGTAGCGCTTCATGTCCGTGTCAGGTGTGGCGGTCAGAGAAATGGCACTGGCGTTGTTCACAACAATATCGATGCCCCCAAACTTGGCCACCGCCTCCTTGATGGCGCTGCGTATTTGGTTCTCATCGCGCACATCCACGATGCAAGGGTGAGCCCGTCCGCCAGCCTTCTCAATCTCCTCGGCAGCTGTGTAGATGGTGCCCGGCAGTTTGGGATGTGGTTCGGCTGTCTTTGCCGCAACTACTATGTTGGCGCCATCACGAGCTGCTTTCAGGGCAATTGCCTTGCCGATTCCTCTTGACGCTCCCGTAATGAAGAGGGTTCGTCCTGCTAATTTTCCAGAGTTAATCATTGTGTATTGCAAATTGTAAACCGCTCGCTTGATAAAGTAAATCTGCACTGAAACCGTCTCAACTGCCGTCGATCAATGTTGAAAATTGAAAGTCCAAAGTGCAATCAGATCGCGGACACAACAAACTCAAAGAGGCGAAAGTCGAACAGTTCGGCTCACGCAACCTATTGAATACGCTGCATCCAAATGAGTGGACAGATATTATGTATGCATATAGTTCGCAATTTTAGTCAACCCCTCACATAAATTGCGGTTACATAGTATAGCATCTTTTTTATATAGTAATTATTATCCATTTATTTCCATTGAAACGAATTTAAAATTTGATTTTGCCTCTTTGCCATTCACACATACTCATTTTGTTGTAATGGTGTAGCGGCTGTGAATAGAACTGAAAGACATCGATGACATAAAACGACGTCTTATTTTGACAATCGATTCATCGAATGCATTGTTTTTAATCAAAAAACATAATCAATTTTATAACATATTAGAAGAAATGTATATTTCTTACTTTTTATTATTTTCTGCAATAAGTTCGATTAAATTTATGATTTTTTAAGACAAAATAATCTATGCTCGAGTAATCGATATTTTCAGCACTAGCTGTGATTGTTACTTGGAAGAAGAAGAAAGATTAATTTGTTTGTTGATGTCGAAAATAACACCGCACATTCGAAAATAATTATAAGCTAAGTAAATTAATAATATTTGATGGCTGCATCACGTTCGCGCCGCCACAATGCTGGCAACAAGATAGCCAAGCTGCTGGACGAGGAGGAGGACGAATTCTATAAGACTTCTTATGGCGGATTTCAGGACGAAGAAGATGACAACGAATATGTGTAAGTGTTGAAACATTACCAGAAATTCAAGCGTACAAGTTAACTATCTGCTGCCACAGACAAAAAGATGAGGAAGAGGATGTCGTGGACTCGGATTTCAGTATCGATGAACAGGATGAACCTGTGTCGGATCAAGAGGAGGCACCTGAGAAAAAACGACAACGAGGTGGCGTTAACACAAAGGCGTATAAGGTACGTATGATATGTTTATATGAAAAATACTAAAGCTAAACGATATTACAGGAGCCAGCCAAGCCAACTGTCAAGAAGGACGCGAAAGTCGCAGCTGCGCTTCACAAAAAGCGCGGTGGCGGCGGCGTAGTCAAGCGTAAAGTCCGTCCGCGCTTTACAGTACAGGACTCTGGTCGCAAATCTATACGCACGTCTACTGCCATTAAAACACAAGCTACAAAAATACGGCTCAAGGAATTGGACGATGCCCGCAAGCGCAAGAAGAAAAAGGTGCGTGTGGAGGATTATATGCCCACGCAAGAAGAACTTCTTGAGGAGGCCAAAATCACTGAAGAGGAAAACATTAAGTCGCTGGGTAAGTCAATTAATCCAGACGACAGCTTAAAATTTATTTCAACTGTTTTCACACACGTTTACAGAGAAATTCCAGAAAATGGAACTTGAGAAAAAGAAGACGCGGCCAACAAAGCGAGTCTTCACGGGTCCAACCATACGGTATCATTCACTGACAATGCCAGTCATGCGTAAACCTACACGCACCACTACGCTGCCGCATGATCCCAAAGATCCGGCGTCAAAATGCGAGCGTACATTTGTAACCATCGAAAATGATTTCAATGATAAAGTTTTCCATGCGATTTT